>OVAN01005580.1:0-16736 GCA_900406275.1 Anastatica hierochuntica | reverse complement strand
CATCTCGGCCATCATCTCTAATAACGCAACCATCACAGGATCTGCTGGTGCGGGTGCCGGTGGCGCTGCAGGAGTCGGGTCAGCTGGCATAGGTTGAGGCTCAGGCTCAGGAATCGGATGGATGTCCACAAATGGGTCCTCATGATCTGGAATATCGTAAGCAGGATCCGAAATATCGTAAGCAGGATCCGCACCGTAGTCGATATGGTATGACTCGGACGAAGTCTGTATCTGCATCGAACCATGCACTGGAGATCCCTCAGATGGGTCAGACTCCACACTATCACTATGCGAATGTGGTGGTGAAGACTCGGGAGATGACGCAATCTGGATCGGTCTGAGTGCACCACCCCGTCTAATAAGCCTCCTCAACATCTGCAAGTAAGGATCACGATAAGTTATCCTATCCCGTGACTAACTATTCCTAACAAAGGAACAAACTAACTTTCCTAGTTATCCTTGCGACTCATTTTGACTCGATAAATCATTGAAAACTAAGTTTCACGAAAGCATGGCGAACCATGCTCTAATACCACCTTTGTGACACCCCCGTTCATTGCTAAACAGGAATGACACTTATGATGTTCCTAGACGGTCGATCCGAGGTTCCCAAAAAAATTTAGGTTCCCTGAATCAACTATCCAAGTTCACCATATAACCTGCTAACCCTTGCTCTAGGCTTTTCAACCCGTCCGAGCAATGGCTAACAATTAGTTCGCCCGGACTAGATTAATATCTTATGAAACCCGTATTTTAACAAACATACTTTATATATTTTTACTTAGTCATTTTTAAAGGTTTTATAGAAAGTTATAGTTTTATCTAAAGCTTAATGCCCAACAACTTTTTAACATATATACATCAAAAGCATCATTGCAAGGACAATAAAAATCTATAGTTGGCTAGCATGTTCGTTTACACCTGAGAAGAAAACAAACCCCCGTCTACTGGTTACCTGCACACACAAAGAGTCGTGAGTAACTAATTTAATCAGTGAGTCGGAAACCCGTACCCTCTAACATACAATCCTATCCCAAAATCGCACATCATAAAAACAATCAAGAAATCACGCCACATAAACTGTAAGAAAATAGCCTGGGTCTTGAGCTTGCTCCGCTTTCGTGATTCCCATTATCCCACATGATTACTTATACTAATTCCCAAAACCACAAAGGCTAGACGGAACTAGCATAAGTAATTTCCACTATCGGTAGGAGTTATGGACTCCTAGCACTACATCGTCATGCAGTCCATGAACATGGTAGCGAACCAGTCTCTCCGTGTCTTCGTGATCTTGGCCCATCCACGCGCCACCACGCAACGACCAAGTCATGGACGCTAGGGAACATGGACATCGAGCTTAGGGTCTAAGGTAAATTACTTAGAGTTTCACTTAGCAAACATTTTTTATACTAAAGTATTTTAGTATTTTACTTGGTTCGGCTAGAACCTCGGTTAAACTTTGCATAAGGAAATTAAGTGATTTATATCACTTAACTTTAAACTTGTTCGGGCCAAATCACGGACAAATATTATATAACAGGAACAAGAAGCTTTGCGGTGCAGCCGAATACGTTCGGAAAACTAAACGGCACTACGGCTCACCTTAGAAATTCCGAGAATTTTGGCTAAGGATTGACTGGAACCAAGCATGCTTCCACTTGCTAAACTTGTGCACGAACAAGGTTCACACAGTCGGATCAAGGCTTACTTTCTAGAAACGAACTGCTCGGGTTCACGGTTTCCACGAAAAAAACTTACCGAGAGAAAGGCTACTGTGGGCACACACGGACTGAACAAGCCAAGCTTTTCCACAAGTTGTACATAAACATACACACTCAGGAACTAACAATTTCAGTGCCCGAACGGTAAACTGATCAATCGTTCTAAGGGAAAATCCTTACCGAAGGCGTACAGACTTCCCACAACTCTTTACTGCCGTGAACCCTCTCTGACCAGTCCTTGGACAGAGTACAGGTTAGTCTTGAGTGAACCTAAGGCAAATAGAACAAGAAGCAGGTCGGATGCGAGATTAATTATTTCGGATACATGATTGGTAAAGCGGTTTGCACGATTGGTATGGTCATATACACGATCGGCAAACAAATACTCGAGAGAAATCATGTTTATGGAAAGTTTGACTTACCGGATAAGTGTCACGATCGCTGGGCACAAAGAATCTCGATGGCTACTTGGTTTGGCACGAGAGATCGTCTTTCGGATCGTTCGGTGCACGAGAAAAGTTTCTCTAGACGTTCGTTCGGATGCACGAGAAAAGTTTCTCCAGACGTTCGGATGCACGAGAAAATTATTTTTTGTATGTTCGGATGCTCGAGTATTCTTCCCAAAGGCTCATTATGTCGTGAGCAAATGGCCTTAAATAGGCAAACCGACCCAAAGGGTGAGTGACTCAAGTGCCACCAATGTTAACTCTTCAATTGACACGTGGCACCTCGTGTGCCATGCTTTCCTTGCATGGTAAGCACACATGTGTCACTTGCCAAGAAGAAACACAGTGCTAAACCTTTCTCGACCATGCCCAAATGTTTCTGACCGGTTTCCGATCGTGTCGGGACGTTTGTTACGCAAATACGAACGTGTCAGATACCTTTCGAAGGGCCGGGAAAATATTTCTTTCGAGAAAAACTTAATTCTCTCTAAGAAATATTCCTAACTCTTATTCCCGAAACCATTTTACCTCCTTTGGTCGAAGAATAAGGTTCCCGACTAATTTCCCGGTCGTCTAAGACATTTTACGACGAACCGTCGGCATTTTCAATCCTTTAAATTTTCCAAGGAATCCTTCCGTGCCGCTAACTTTCCCAAATTCCAACTTAAAATTTTTCGCCTTTTCTCAAGTAGGGTACTAATGCTTGGCTTTCGGTTCCTCAGTATCTGGCTGTCACGGTAAGAAGTTATCTGATCGTGAGGGTTATTACAATGAGAGTACCTGTGTGTGGAGTGACTCCGAGGGAAATGAGAAGTACCTCGGGGTGAAGGGAAATGAGAGTCTCGCCGTGAGGTGGCCTCGGGATGGGAAATGTGAGTACTACGAGGGCGGAGTGTTGTGTGATGTTATTGATGTTAATGCATGAGGGGTCGTAGTTTAGATCTAGACTTCTGGGCTAATCTAGTTTTCATGCAAGGTAGTTTAGTGTATTTTCTCATTGAGTGGCTTGTTGTCAGGAAGTCACTCACCACTCCTTTTCCCTTTTCTTTTTCTGAGAATTATTTGCAGGTTGGTTTGAGGTGACGTTTAAAGTGAGAGCTTGTGGTTTTGCGAAAGGATTTGGCATGTACCGGATGGCTAACTTCCTTACCGGGTTAGGGACGTTACAGGTATTGAAGACAACTTAAAAGAATTGATTTGACTACCTATGTCATCAAAGTATCAAATTCTCCCAGAGAGGTGCAGAGAAGATAGTCGAGAGAGAGAATCATCATTGATTATTTCTTCATTCAAGTACTAATAAACAAGATAAGTTTTGTTAAATACATCATACTTTGTAACAGTAAATCAAACCAATTAAACCAGCTAAAACCAATCACTAAATCTACACTTAAACCAACTCTTATACTCTAATATGATATTAGTAAAAAGTTACCGGAGAGAAAAAATGGAAATCGCTCTCTTCTCTCTCATCTCCCTCTGACAAGACCTAATATTTGAGTCTCTCCGCCACCGGTGGCTGGCAACACCGTTTTCCCCCTTCTCGTTTTTATTTTGCTTCTCCTCTCCCATGCCTCTGAGTTCCGATATGTCCGCATCTGTGAGAGCCTTCTGATTCGTTTCTCCTCTAGCCAGAGTAGTGACTAGCCGTCTTGGTTTCTTGGAGTGTTGACGAGGCGCTGAGCTTGAAGAGAGGGAAAGTTGGCTTTTAGGGTTCATCATGTGAGATCTCGCTATTTTTCAGTTGAAGCAGATCTGAGATCTGAGGAGTATGGCGGCACGTGAATCAGTTTTCCGGCTTTCGGCGAAAGATCACGCGGTGGTTCAGGGTCGTAGAGCCTCAGTGCTCGTCGTCGGTTTGAGTCAACTCCTAGGAAACTGTAAACTGACTCAGGCGTCATTGTAGTATTCTTCCTCATATGGCGGTTGAATGGGTGTTCGGTTTTCTCCAGTGATGTGCCAATTGGTGGTTGTGTCAAGAGGCGTCGTGTACAATCTTGATTGTAGAGGGAATTTTCGGCACATACCTCTTAAGGCCTTTAGATTTCAGAGTCATCGATGGCTTTGGCTATGATGGTCTGGACAGAGGCTCTCGTTCTCGAAAACATGCCAAGATTCAAGCTTTTTCTAAGCTTGAGAGGTCTCTCAATCTCTTCAGTTGTAGCTTCGATACTCTTCTCTGTTTCTAGCAGGTTTCGGAGCCGCCAATGGCAAGTCAGAACAGAGGAGTAGGAGACCTCTCCTTGGTTCTCAAGGAAGGCTCATGGCGATGTTCTTCTGCGCTCGTGGTGGTCAATGGGCAAGGACGAAATCAACGGTATCATGAGATGAAGTCTAACCATCCCACTGTCGAATGTTGATGGTTTTGTTATTTTTTGATAGGTTTGCTTCTATTTCCTTCTTGAGTTGTTGTCTTAGTGAGTTGGTTTTGTGCTGCGTATTCAACCCGTTGTTTAGCTAGTATAATTCAGAGTCGTTGGGTTGTCCTAGCGTCTGTTGTAGTCGTTTGCAGCTTTTGGTTCGCGCACTAGGGAGAAGAAAACTATTGTTAGGTTCGTGCCATAGAGTGTTGTCGATCTTTGCTGGGTTTGTGCCTAGAAGCGTCATCGTTCTTTGTTGGGTTCGTGTTGTGGAGCGTTATCGGTCTTTGACTAGGGTTCGTACTTTACAGTGTCGTCGGGAGACTAGGGTTCGTGTTTCAAAGTATCATCAGGAGGCTAGTGTTTGTGTTCTTGGTGTCGTCGGATACCCTTTATTTCTCCATAAGCGGTCGATATTTTGGTTGAACATAAAACTGCTAGCAGTTTATGGCTTTTAACCCCTTGTTACTTAGGACTTTTTTAGTCTTTTTTTGGGTCTTAAGAAACTCTTGTATTCAAACTCTTCATTTTCCTTAATGAATATTTACATTCTTACAAAAAAATGATATTAGTAATATCCTCCCTCATGAAAGAAGTATTCCATCTTGAACTACAAAAATTTGGTATGCTTCATCCTCTTGAGTGATTCTGGTGGTCTCGGCAGTGAGCAATAAATAGTCAAGAATTGACCTGAACCAACCAAAAGAGCCACAATCAAATGCCTAACAATAACATTATCACGACTTTGTCCCTGTAGGACTAGACTTTCATCGTCCAAAGCATCTTTGTCTTCTTCTCCAACACCATTATGTTCTCTTCGAAGCTTAGCTTTTAATTTTGACAAAAGAAGAACTTGAACTCGCATTCTAACATCACCAACAAAAGGAGCTACATAATACATAATTGTCTTCATTTTCTTATCTGCATAAGATTCAATAACAATAATGCTTATATGCCTCTACAACAACTGAATATCAATCAAGAGGATTTCATGAATGCTCCATGTGTTTAAAATTGAACTCGTCTTCTTTATCAAACAAACGGTACCACAATGTTGTCGATGTACCAGTATTAACAAAGAGATATAACCAAGGAAACTATACTCTCGGCTCAAAAAGAAACTCGTCTAGGTCATATTGTCTTCACCATCATCAAAAGACTAAAACAAATCCTTGAGTAGCAACAAAACATACCCATAATAGTGTGCATGATGCATTGTCTGAGCATTAACAATCACCAACAGAATATATGCAAACCTTTGTAGCATCTTAAATCTTAAAGGAAGCAACAAGAAAAGTTCTAGTAGCTGCACCATTTCAAGCCTAACCAGAATTGGAATCATAACACCCAACAAACCACTACAAGTTGGTGTATTATCTAAGGGATTCAATCTCTGTGCAACATAATCCATCAATATGACAAAAAAACCATATGAAATCTTGATAAAGAGGTATAATCTTGTGAGTTCACATAGTGAATAGACCATAATGTCTCTATTCAACTCTATTGAAGACAACTTTAAATCGAAATTTGTGAGTGTAAAAACATCATCACTTTTCCAGAAGTCTAAGCACCTTCTACATATTATTTACTTAAGATTTTGCCTTAAACCATCTAATCATAACTCCCCTTTTTGTGAGCATATGTACTAGATATAAGCCTCAAGAACTCATCACCATCATCGATAAAAAATATTTCAGAGTCTACATTCTTAGAGATCAAGATCAGGAACATACATACTTTTTTAAATTCTGGTGGTGTTGGATGAGAACCAGATAAAAGCTTTAAATATTCCAATGCAACCATGAATCGGCAACAAGAATCCTTCATGGTGAAGTAGTATACTCAACAAAACCAGACATCAACACATATGAATCCATCAAAGAAACGTTGCAGAAATAAACTGGAAACTCAGTCCAACTCAATTAACGTAAAAGAATGAAAGACGATATGAGACGTAGATGATGATGATGATGATGTATAGCTTCAAAAAAAGCAAATCTCTAGACCAATGTTTTACCAAAAAAACAAGGATCAACTCTAATCGGGATTATACAAAGTCGATAAAATCCAATCAACTCTGATCGGAGAACAAATCGCACAAAGACGAATCAAGCGGAACGAAGCCGCAAATACTATCAACACTGATCCATTAGAAGATGAATCCGGGATCAACTCTGATTCAAAACAAATTGTCAACTCTGAAAAAGACTTGATCAAGCGGAACAAGGCTACAAATAAACAAAATCAAATAAATCGGAGAAGAGAAAACACAATAGGAATATAACGCTATCGGTTAAAAAATAAAATCAAATTGAGCCAAATCAAAGCTCAAATATGAGAAATAAAGTCATGTAATGAAGAAATCAAAGCTCGAAACGATGTAATCGAATCTTGGTTCAAAGAAAAGGAAGAAACAAATTGTTTTTAGATATGAAGGATATGGAAAACAATGTGAAACGAAAGAGATGAGATGAAGTGAAGATAAATGGTGAAGAAAAAAATGAAGATGAAGTCACGAAGAGGATGAAGATGAAAGAGAATCAAGTTGATCAAAGTTACAGAAATCATTCAGAGAAGATGATCTAAATCTTAGATCTGAAGTAAAAATCGAATAACACTATGAATCTTTGAAGAACATCGGAAGTGGAATGAAGAATTTGAAATCAGCTATGATACAATATCATATTCTCCCATAGAGATGCATAGAAGATAGTCGAGAGATAGAATTGTAATTGATTATTTCTTCATTCAAGTGCTAAAGAACAAGATAAGTTTGTTTAGATACATCACACTCTGTAACTGTAAACCAAAAAAATTAAACCAGCTAAAACCAATCACTAAACCTATATTTAACCAACTCTTACACTCTAATACAAAGTGCACTTATTTTTCAGTCACTTGACTTGAGAGAACTCCACAATTTAGTGTGCTTTTACGGGAGCAATATTAGGATGTGTAACCTTCCAAGAATTGAATATCCAGAACTGTGCCAGTAGGGATAAAACATGAGAAAAGATTGCGTGGTGATTTGCAGGGAAAGTAAATATACTTTTTAAAACTTCACTAGGTAGCGCTCCCGATCGTCGGACATGGTGTACATGCATGCCAAGAGAGAGAGAGAGAGAGAGAGAAAGAGAGAGAGAGAGAGAGAGAGAGAGAGAGAGAGAGAGAGATGGTGTTAGGGCACACAGAAGGGACGGTCATGGTTTTAAAATTTGGTATTGGAGTCGAGCCTAGATGAGTGTGGAGTCAGGGACTCACACCATAGGGGATATCCAATGCACATCAAGAGCTTTGCACTCTATAAGTGGATGTGAATGTGAGACCTCGATTTATAGTGAAATAATTGTACATGAGGAGAGCTTGGAAGAATGACTATCTATGTCACCAAAATGCTTATCTTTTCTGTCATTTATCCTGATAGATCTCTACAATTAAGCGTGCTTGTGCTGGAGAAGTACTAGAATGGGAAAACTTTGGGAAGTAATTTCTGGAATCGTGCAAGTGAGACAAAAAAGGGAAAAGATCACGTGGCGATTTGCATAGATAATAAATCAAATCTTTAAATCCTCATGGAGTAGGGCTCTTGACATTTGGACAAGGTGGGCCCATGAACCTGGAGAAAGGTGCCAGGACACACGGGAGTGGTAGACGAGGTGCTACAATTTGGTATCAGAACCGAACTCATATGAGTGTGGAGTCAGAGACTTAAGCCATCGCGGGTGACAAACCTGGTGTGAAACGAGGGCATTGCGCTCTGTAAGTGGGTGTGAGTGTGATACCCCGGTTTATGGAGTAATAGTGGTGTGTGAGGATAACTTAAAAGAATTGATCTAGCTACCTACGTAACCAAAGTTCAATTACCTTTTCTGTCACTTGTCCTAAGAAAACTCCACAGTTATGCATGCTTTTGCTAGAGCAATATTAGGATGGGTGATTTTCTTGGAACTAAGTTTTCAGAACCATTGAGTGAGAATAAAACATTGGGAAAGATCATGTGGTGATTTGCAGGGGCTTCTTTAAAAACATCCTAGGTAGCGCTCACGACCGTCAAACATAGTGGATCTGTGAGCCTAAAGAGTGAGGGCATCGGGAAAACATGATGGATGGTTTTGGGGTGTTATAAAAAGATTGGGTGAGTAATCCAAGTAAACTACTTAGTGGGCGATTTTAAGAACTTGACGTTATCCTTATGATACACCACATGCAACTGCAAAAATAACATACAAAATATGGACACTACACACACCAACCTACATGCCATTTATATCATTTATACCTAACATTATCATATCATTCACAATACGTTCGATGTTGGGAGTGTCTTGAAATCCTTTGTACTTTACTTTCCGCTGTGATATCCATGTATATTCAATACATGGAGGACTTATGTCGTTTTTTGGTACTTATGTCGTATGAGCAAAATGAGTCATTACCATGGATTGACATAGTTTATCCATAATTTTAGTATGTTCAAGTAAAGTTTTATAGCACATATAAGTATATGGGTTTGATGGGTTTAACCCTAATGGTTTTACGAATCTAGCAGGTTAACCTATTCGGGTTATGGATTATCCATGTGTTTATTAAAAGTAAATATATAAAATACTTAACATGTAAAATGGTTTTTATTTTATTTGTGTTACTTATATAAATAAGAATTGTAAGCATTTTTCTTTATTTATCTTGACCCGTAATATATTCTGATATTTGATTTGGATTGTGTCTCACCTCTCAATCGTATTTTCCACCATGACAACATCATCATCCAAATTTATTTAAATTGATCTACTATTGTGGGTTTATAGGAATTTACTTTATCTTAAGATTGAAACATTTTATTTAAATTTGTGTCTCACAAACTCTTGCTAGATTTTTAATTATACGGCATGTTTAAAGTTCTTATTGTATATTTAAAATATATAGGGATAATCATATAACCCATTTTTATCTAGATATGGAAGAGAATATATCATTATTCTGGACAAAGTGTCTTCGAGAGAGTTTGCAACCATTGCATTCAGAGATGGAAATTTTATTATGGGTGATGAGTAAACTTTGCGGTAGAAGAATCAACTGCCATCAATTTGAAACGGATTATGCAGAGCTAATTAATCTCACTCAGAATCTGGATGACTGACATGTTTTTGAGACACTCCTTCAAGACTTCATATGTTAAGGGGACATCACCCATGTTTTTTTCTAGCTATCATCCCGCAAACGAAGAATCAACAAGCGAACTGTCTGACTCGAGGATCTCGTCTTGTGTTCCATGATTTCGTTTATGTAAAAAATCTTGTCCTCCGGATTGGACCTCTCAATAAAAAGTTAACTTTTAATTAACGTTTGGTTGCAAAAAAAGAAAAAACATAAAACCCATTTAACCAATGAGATTAACATAAATGAGTTTACGTATATAAAATTTTGTCCGTGAAATAAATGGGTAGGGTCAACCCGCCCATTTAAATCTCGAATCCACAAGGATTTTGGTCGGGTTAGGTTGCCCATTTAGACACCCTAGTATATGAATTCCACAGACATTTGATTTTTTCGTGTGTCAGTCTTTGATACTAAACTGCTAGCATTCAAGTCCTTCTAATACTTGAATATACACTGGAATCTAGTTTTGGACACAACGATCCCATATACACGGTTATGCACCTTTCAGAGTGTCTGCATTTCATTAATAATTGCTTCAATTGATGGATTTTAAAGATTAAGAAGTATTCCAGTGAGACTCATCTTGTTCCTAGCACAAGCATTGTATCTTGACTTGTTTTTTTAATTTCAAAGGCGTATGCTCATCAATCTTCATGGAAATGAGGGTCTCATCAATTTCATTATCTAGTGCAGCTAAACTATAGTCAACTCTCACCAAATGGAAGATGACCGGAAGAAACAAGCTGGTAAATGGATATGAGCCCTAACCGTTTCTCAAAGAGATACCATTTTTTCCTTCGAAGATTTGCAAAAGAGTATATTCAACTGACTGTATCTGACACATATTTCAAAAAGCCTTAATTAAAGCTAAATTAAAATAAAAATAAAAATAAAATGTTTGTGAAACTGCTAAGTAAAAAAACACTTCTCTGTAGTGGATTATCCAAAGGAAAGTAGAAAATTGTGAAAAGATGAACTTTTTAAAAAGGAAATTATTAATCAAAAATAGGGTTGGACGTTCAATTTTCTAGGTCGATTTTCTTGGTTTTCGGGTAGTTTCATTCGGTTTTTGTCGGTTTAGTATCGGTTTTGGTTATTCGATGTTAAAAATCCGAAAATATCTAGGATATCTCTAAATACAGAATTATATTTGGGAATTTTTAAATGTCTAAAATATTTTAATTCGGTTTGGTTCTTTTTGAATTCTTTTTGTTATCATGTATTATTGGTAACTAGTCTGATATTTATAAAATTTATGTCCGGTTCCGGTTTCGGTTCTCAATTGTTCTTTCTTTCTGTTTGGTATACAAGTAATCAAAAACATCAAAAAATGGTTTATTCTCTGCTTTCTCTCTCCTTCTCTCCCTGTCTCTCAAACACCATCCTTAAGGAAACCGTCCAAAAAGGAAATTCGGGACCAAGGGAAAAACGCAACGAAATGAAAAGCTGAAGAAAAGAACCTAAACTAGAAAAACCGGGATAACTCTATTAGATCGGACCAAACCGGCTGAGGCCGACGACCTAACATATTCTAACCGTTCGAACCGACTAACTAACCTAATCGAATACTAGAAATGAAAGAAAAGAAAGGAAAAGATAGACTTATCGGAAAGAGCGTCGGAGCTCGCCGAGGCCTTCTGGAAAACCGTCCGACACTCGTCGAAAAAAACTCGGAGAGTTCACCGGAAAATTCCAGATCTCGCAGAAAATTAAACTCCGCCAGAGGCGGTGGCTAAAAGTCGATGGAAGTTTTAATGAGAAGCTAACCTCCTGTGCAAAACATTGCTTTGGCCTGGTGAAAAAAAGTAAAGATAGAAGACTCTATTTATATGGGAAGGAAGGAAGGGAGAGATCTTATTCTTTCCGATATGGGACAATAGCTTTAAAAAAAATGAACATTTTAATTGAATTGAATTAATGAACTTTAAATGAGCCAAAACTAAAAGAAATAAAAAGGCATTAAACATAAAAAATTAATGGACCAGAACAGGGATGTTACACATCTTTTGATTGATTCTCAGTTTTTCTTTTCCTTTTTAAAGATTCAAACGCTTTCTTTTTGCGAAAACCATTCAATAAGAAGAACAAATATGTGTCTCTGTTTAATTGCAGTCATCTATCTTATTAAAATTAAAGTACACAAAATTTTTTATGTGTATTTTTTTAAATTGATCATGTTTTAAAAATTATTATATGAAATATATTTAATGTATCCAATGAATTAAAAAAAAAACTAATTCTAATTATTCTTTCACATATTCTAACAGAATATTCAAATATTCTTTTCACATAATCATTATTAAATTTATAGACCAAAAAAATTTAAAATTATCATTTTTCATCAAAATTTAAATATAGTTTATTGAAATTTAAAATGAAACCATAATTTTTAAAAATAATTATA
The DNA here is from genome assembly GCA_900406275.1 of Anastatica hierochuntica. NCBI lineage: Eukaryota > Viridiplantae > Streptophyta > Magnoliopsida > Brassicales > Brassicaceae > Anastatica > Anastatica hierochuntica. Next base: position 4,639 of record OVAN01005580.1, on the reverse strand, counting down.
TTTCAATATAAAATTTTTCTAAATAAAATGTGTTAGAAATATAAAAATCATAAAGTGCTAAAATTAAAAAACCTATAAATTTATAAAATAGTTTATATAAACTATAAAATTTTATGTTTAGTCATATTATGTTTTTTCTTAAATATTCCAACGGGTTTTATTTCACAGAATTTCGGGTATCAGGTATTACCTGAACCAAACATATACCCAAACCCGTACGAGTATCCGAAGAAACAAAAAAAATCCCAAAAAATCTCATATTTAAACCCGAACCCAGAATTTGATATATATATATATTTATATATCTGAAAAATCAAAAAAATTGAAATGAACCCGAATTCGAAACTTGAAATAACCAAAAATTCTAAACCCAATACTCGAAAAATCTAAACATGATCAATCATAAATTGAATATACAAAAATTTAACAAAAACCCGTGCGACCGCGCAGGTCGAACTCTACTGTACAATTAAAGCCCTAATTTTATAGTTTGGATATGGTTGTAGAGATTCAATAAGTAGTTTGCCAGATTAAATAGTAAACATAGGGGGTGGTAATGAATGTAGGAATCTGAGTGAATTTGACTTTCTATATAATTCTAATGTTATTCAATTGACTATGTAATCAGTTCTTTTAAATGCAAGTGTTATTGAATGACATATTTCTATAGATTCTTTTAAATTTGGGTGTTATTCAATCTACTTATTTTTCTATTCTATTAAATGTTTGTGTTATTCAATATTTGAGGAATTTTGTAGTATTATCATTTCAAAAGAATTTAATAGAAAATTCTACACATAAATGTAAAGAATCAACTCTCAGCTTTTAATTTCAGATTTGAATGGAATATTACTATGTTGTTTTCTTTGTACGTCATTAGTAATAATTTTGAAATAAAACTACAAAACAAATCCAAGATACTAACGTGTAAAATTTCAAATTAGTCAAAGGCATATCCTAATAAAATCTAGGTAAACATATATCATGAAATTTCATCAAAATAATATTATTAAAAATTCAAAACCCTTCGTTCAATCCCTTCTCATGTGTGTATATATATATAGGAATGATAGTATCACTTCATCTTCACAAAATTTATAACACCAAAGGTATCATCTTTGGTAACTTTTATAGTTAAGTAATTTATGTATTTCTTTATGGAAATTTTGTATTGTTTTTAAATTTTTTGCTCCTTGATGAATTTTATCTACACATGCACGTCTTCATGTTTTTTTTTATCAGGATAAAAATAGAATAAACATCACAACCAAAGAAAGAAAAAAGTGGGTATCTTCTATGGATATCTCAAGAAAGTCAATTGTTGAAACGTTTAGTAGTCGATGGTATCAAACGGGGTTAGCGTGACACTAAGGTTCTATAAGCAGAGCAACGGTAGAATCAAAAATAATATCGGTTATAAATAAATAACTTGGATGCAATAAGACTTGCAAGAATTATATAAGTCGAATGAAGTCTTTGAAATAAGAATATCAAAGTTATGCACAACTTTTTCGATTTAGTTCTGGTTTTGGGTGAGATCCCATCAAAAAAATAGTTTACTGCTCCTGATGAGTTGTGGCAAAACTATTTTAACGTACTTTAAACTCTCTTTGATTTTTATTAATTAATTATATTTATACTCTATAAAAATATGTTTTTCTAATTATTTATTACATTTTATCAAAGACATCCAAATCATGAATATCTTCGGCTACCATATTTTTTTTCAAACTTTTGTGTTGTGCTGGATTTTGTTTTTTGATTTTTATGTTAATAACATATATCAATGTTAAAAAATATTTGCATGTATCATGACCAAGAAGCATATAAGCTTTTTTATTATTGTTAGAAAATAAAATATGAGTCAAAAAAATATAGTTTTAACAAATATAATTCTAAAATTTTAAGGGAAAAAAGCAAAGTGTCACTAATAATAAGAAATCTTAGAATAGATAAAAAAAATTTACATTAAACTAGAATTAAAATATTTGTACATGCACTAGATTTAACAAACGACCTTTCCAAATTTTTAAATTCAAAAATACCAAAAATTATAACTTTTTAAAATGTAAAATTTGTTACATAATCAAACAACCATCACTATCCCTAGAAAGTAGGTCTTAGACAACCAATATACAATCCCACAAAAGTAGTACCTATATCCATTTATTTATTTATTTGACCATTAATCAAAAAGAAAGAAAATTTACTATTACGTAACAATCCTATATAATCCTTACACTCATCTCTTTTTTCCTTGGACTTTTAAACTTAAATTAAAAAAGCTACAACATCCATTTTTTAAGTCTTAAGATTATTTCATAGATTTTAGTTTCATTATATATTTATAATTTTTTTCTTTGAGAAACTAGTTCGGTTTCTGATGTCTCTCTATGTGTTCTGATACAATACTTTCATGATTGTAACTTTTTAAGTGATCTCTCTCTCTCTCTCTCTCTTTATGTTACTATAAGACCACTAGGTTTTCATCTACCGTATTATTAGTTAGTATTAACAATAATTTATTCTTAATGTATGTTTATATTACTAATTGTTAAACATTTTAATAGGTTATTTTTAAATGGATCAAAATTCCCGTGAAGAAGAAGACACAAGAATAGATAATGAATGCACAGAAATGATTATTTTGATGTGAACATATCTCTGATGGTGATGATGGTGGCAATAGGATTTCAGTTTTCAAACTCACGAAAACATTTCATGGATGATGGCTTTATTGACCGTCCGATTCGTCGACCGATCACAAGACACAGAGAACAATACATACAAAATGTATTAAAAGAAGATCCTCAACATTTCGGGAGTCATACCGTATGTTTTCAAATGTCTTTTTGAAGTTATATTCTCTCATTAGAGATAAAGGTGGTTTAAAAGACACGCAAAATTCATATCTGTCGAAGAGATGCTTGTTATTTTCATGCTCACAACTGGAAAAAATTCGAGATATTGCTACATCAAAGTCACATTTAAAAGGTCCAAGTTTGCAGTAAGCACAAGCTTCAATAATAATTTAAGAGTTTTACTTGTGATAGCTCCAAGTTAAATGGTAAAACCAAATGATATGGTGCCTATGAAAATAAGAGAAAATACACGATTTTATCCATATTTTAAGGTACATTATTTCACCTCTTTGTTTTTAAATTTCTTTTATTCTTAAATTAACTAATTATTTGCTTAGATTTATTTTAGGATTGTGTTGGGGCACTGGATTGTACACATATACCTGCAAGAGTAGTTGGAAGTGAAGTGGCAAGCTATCGTAATCGAGAAGGAGTGATATCTTAAAATGTTTAGCCGTATGTAACTTTGATCTACAAATTTTATATGTTTTTAGTGGACCGGAAGGTTCACCACATAATTCAAGATTGTTAAGTGATGCCTTAACTAGAAGAGTAAATAATTTCCAAGTGCCTGAAGGTAAAACAATGACAATTTTATCTTTATGTTATGTCTTTAATATTAAATATATTATCATTTAAACTTTTTGAAAAATTCTACTTAGTTGATTGTGGATTTGAGAACCGACTCAAATTTTTGGCTCTATTTCGTGGAGTTCGATACCATCTACAAGAATTTTCTGGTCAAGATCGTGATCCTAACACACCAAAAGAGTTATTTAATCTTCGTCATGCTAGCTTGAGAAATTTGATCGAGGGAATATTTGGAATCTTTAAATCTGCACCTCTTTTTTCTTACCAGAAACAAATTGGATTAGTCTTAGCATGTGCAGCGTTGCATAACTTTCTTCGCAAAGAATGACGATCAGATGAACGAGAATTCCCTGGTAAAGTAAACACTACACAAACTACATAAAATATCAATCAAATTAACACAGAACAACCTTCAGAAACACAAGAACAAGATAGAGAAAACGCAAATATTTGGAGAAAAACTATAGCTCAAGACATGTGGAGAGATGCTACAAATTTTGATATTTAATTCTTTTCTTTTATATTTAAGCATCTAATAAAAATGTTTCTATTCATAATCGTTTCATTAATAATGTATTTTAATAATTTTTGGTATGTTATGGTTAGATTCAGTTCTATTTTCTTTAACAAATAAAGTTAAAAAGATTTGTTTCCACTGTAATATCTTATATTCTATTAAAATTTAAAGACTAAAAATTATTGACAAATGCATTAAAAGCCCATAAACTTTTTTAAAAAGACATACAAATCTGTAGATATTAAATTTTTTTATAATCTATAAAATTCCTATATTTAATACCATCCCATCAAGCAAACCAAGCTTTAAGATCTTCATTGCCGTCGTAAGTTCTTCTGATTTTTCCAAAATTTGATTCAGGGTTTTTCTTTTTGATTCAAACGCTTTCTTATTGTTGAAACATTCAATAAGAACAACGGACNGTATATAAATAATGTCCAATCCCACTTAGTATGAGGCCTTTTGGGAAGGAGCCCAATAACAAATCCGTGCGGGCCTTGTGGGTCCAAAGCGGACAATATCATACTAAGAAGAGGGAATTGGACATGAGGCCTAAAATAAGCCCAATATGTGGTATCAGAGCCCACGGTTCAGGAGTGTAGACCTGTTCGAAGTGGGAGAAAAAAAAAGCCCTTCAAAGAAACCAGACACGAGTGAATGTGGTCCTTGG
>OVAN01005579.1:0-23201 GCA_900406275.1 Anastatica hierochuntica | reverse complement strand
GTAAAAACCGCTATCAAACGATGCTATTAAAACCCACATTTCTTGTAGTGCCTGGATTTTCCACTCACAGAATTTTCCAAAAGTCTCGTCCTTAGTTTTCAGAAAGAGAATTCATACCTTTCTCGAATGGTCATCGATAAAAGAGAGGAAGTATTGGCTGCCAGAATGTGAGTGATTTACATGTTGTGAGCCCCAGAGATCAGCATGTACATATTCAAGTACCTGTTTAGTATCATGCTTTCCAATACCAAAGCTTACTTTCTTTGATTTTCCAAATACACAATGTTCGCAAAAACCATCAGAACCAATATCTTTGCGCTTCAGAACACCCTTTCTGACCAACACTTGCATATTGTTGTAGCTTAGGTGGCCTAAGCGTCCATGCCATACTGATAGCTTCTTCTTCTCTGACTCTGTGTAGCATACTTCTGGTACCAAAGTCTCTCCATCCAAGATATATAACCCATTCTTTAGAATTCCACGCAAAGCTACTCTGCCTTTCTTGTGAAAAATAATCTTGCCTTGACCCCCTGTATGCTGATGCCAAGACTGTCCAGTGTCCGAGTTGAAATTAGATTCCTTCTCAAACTAGGAACAAACCGAACATTATGCATTACCTTCACAGTTCCTCCATTGCACCTTACCTTGACTGTTTCAATCCCAAGAGTTTCAACTGTGTGAAAGTCACCTAGCAGAATTTTACTTGCTCCTTTCTCTTGAAATTCCACAAACCAGTCTCGACGATATGTCATATGGTAAGTACATCCAGAGTCTATAACCCAATTGTCCTTTGAGTCATCATCAGAAGCAGTAAGAACATCACCTGTGTCAACAGTTTCGATCATCACAGCAGCTTCACCATCACTGTCAGATTCTATACGTCTCTTTCTAGCAAAACAGTCCTTCTTTATATGCCCTTCTTTCTTACAGTACCAGCATACAAGTTTTTATTTTGACTTAGACCTGCTCCTGGTTTTATCTTTACCTTCCTTAGAATCTCTAGATTGTTTCCTTCCTCTATCTTTAGTGAACAACACAGTAGCTGGAGACTTATCTGCTTTAATAATATCTGTTAATTCTCTTTCTCGAGACCTTGCCGCAGATATCACTTCTTCTAAAGTCAGAGCATCTCTTCCATACTTCAATGTATGTTTCAGCTGATCAAAACTTGAAGGCAGTGAGCTCAAGAACAATATAGATTGTATCTCATCCGAGACACTAACATTTAGACTAGCCATTTCTGCCACAATCTTGAGGAAATCATCAACATTTGCATCAACAGTCTTTGATTGATCAGACTTGAATGAATAGAATTGCAGCTGGACAAAGATTCTATTAGGAAGAGTCTTCGACATGTATAACCTTTCCAGGGTTGCCCACATAGTTGCTGCAGTTTCACAATGCTTGATTTTCCTCAGGACCTGATTGCTAACATTCAGTATTATCAGATTCTTTGCCTGCTCATCTTTCTCCAGTTTCGATTCATCAAGAACAGTCTTCGATGTGGTCCCTTTCAAAGAATCGTCACTTTCTTTAGTAGATTTCTCAGATTCTCCTGACTTCTCTTCAGCCTTTGTCGATAGAAACTCCTTCTCAAAGTTATCGCTGAGGATGACTCCCTTTAAACCTTGAACCCCAAAGTTAGCCATCATACAAATCTTCCATAACGAGAAATCACCTGTACCATCGAACCGCTCAACCTCTGTTCTTATCGTCGCCATTTGATCCAAGTCTCCTTGCTCTGATACCAATTGTTGTTTCAGGCAACGCAAATTCAGCTACACTGACGGTGATTTTTCCGATTAGCTCCGATTCACCAATGGATTTATCTCTTCTTTACAGACAATGAGCGAAAAACAAAAGAAGCAAGAAAACAATCAAGACGCAATGATTTGTTTACCCAGAGTTCACTCACGATGTGTGAAGCTACTCTCTGGGGCCAGAATCGATCTAGCAAAGCTCACTATCAAAGACTCAAGCTCTCTTGAACCGAGAAGCAAGAGGAAGAAGATGACTGTTATCGTTACAATCTAATCTACAACAAACTCAAACTCTAACTTTCCCTTTTATCACTAAGGGATTACACTAAACCAAACTTAACTAGAAACTGATTTAACTCTTATCTCTACCCAACCGGTTTTGAGTTGAGCTAAACCAATTCTGTTAGAAACAGAGTCTGAAATCGATTAATGTCTTCAGAGAAGCTTAGACCAATAACTCTTCAACACTCTTGCATTTACGTTATTATTTTTAGGGAAATTACATAGAAGATCTCTAATTCCATGAGTTATTACTAAAGTATGATCATGCAAATGTTACTTACTAAATTAACTTATATTTTGTCTAATTACCTTTTTGTAAGTTTAGTAACATGTTTCCTATTATTTTTTATTTTGCTGAGAATTTAAAATCTCTTTCACAAATATTGAATTGCAAATTGTAAAAAAAGGAGACAAAAACCCTTTACATCGAGACTAACAAATCTTCGATGCCAAATTTTTTTCTAAAAAACTAATTCCCAGTTTGATCAAATTGTCAATCTCTCCCAAATTCCCCATTAATCTCTTTGTCGACCAACTTCTCTCAATTGAAATCAACAAAGAAGATTAAGCTTGATTTTTGTGGTGAACCTTAAGTCCTAATTCAACAAAAACCCCAATCTTATTCAAAATTCCCATTCTTTAAGTTTTCTTCTTGTTGTCTCCCTCAAGTTTGACAACTGAAACTCAAGCATGCATCTAATTTCCTGATATCATTCAAGGTAACTTATCTATTACTACAATTTTTATCGAAGCACCCTAAATCTCATATCTCACCCTAAATCTGCAATCTCTACATTGATGTAGAAATTTAGTTTAATCGATGGAAAGGGTTGTAGTTCAGGTGTTCAATCGACGGAGAGGTCTTTCTTGTTCACGACCACTCTTTCTTTCTATGGTCTACCTCTCAAAATAAATCCCTCAGTCAAACTTTTCACTCGCTTATTGCTAGTAAATGCAGCATATTGCAACAAGTAATACAAGGAAGTATTCTTTTTGATTCTTCACCGAGGGTAAATGTCAAATTCATCATAGAAGCATGAATCACAACTTATTTTGGTCATGTGTTTAAAAAAGTTGAAGAAGTGGTTGAGAAATACGTGTGTGACGGCTTGAAAAAGTCATCATTAGGGGTGCTTTTGAGACTTATGGATGTCGAATACATCTGAAGAACTAAAATGGTGCATTATTTCCTTGACAATTAGCTATCAAAAAAAATTGCTTGAAGTTTGGTCACTGATCGACAACCATTTGTACAAATTTATGGATATTACGAGAATGAATTGTGATCCATTTATGACTGTTGATGAAGTGAATGTTGATCACAAAGAGTTTTAGCAAATATTAAAGGTTTGGTCGAGACATGATCCTAAATTGGAAGAGCTAGAGCTCCATTCTATAAATTGCAGAAAATGGTCATTTGAGTGTAAAAGGATGCTTGGTTGCCCATGTCCTCTCAAATGGCATCTATGGTAACTCTACAGGAAGTAGAATTCCTCTAGAGAGTGCCAAGATAGTGCTAGACCGTGAAGCATTTGAAAGACATATGTGGTGACGTATTTTGTTCACTCTCCTTGTTAATTCAATCAAGATGGTTACTTATGAAGAAAAGAAACAGCATACGCTTCAAGGATGCGTACATGTGTTGCAGGTTTGGGTTTTTGACTCTTTCACAAGATTGCAAGAAGCCTACGAGAATCGTTTAAAAGGCAACAAAATAAATCTGCTATCTTGGAGAGGTTCACGCAATCGCGTTCATTTTGTTGACTTTTATTTCAAGAGAGAAAGTTTTATAAGAATATATACTAAGGTTACGTCCTTATTTATATTATAGTTTATTTTTTAAATCGCTAAACATTTAATTTTTATACTTTTTCTGTGATAGGTTCGGGTTAGGCATCTAATACAAATGGAGGATATATTTCTTAAGTGAGAAGAAGAGAATGTTGATAAGGAGTTGGACAACATGATTTTTGATATTACAAATGATCAGCTGCAAGAGCATGCTAGGGATTCTATCACTCTTAGACCTTCAGCAAGTGACACAAACAAACGAAAATTGCCTTCGAACAATGGTGTAGATGTTGAGTCCACCACGATAATTAAGAGAACAGTAAAACCTCCACTGGCCACGAGAAGAAAAAATGTAAGTACATTCAATTTATTTTTGTAGTACAAACACAATAGATTTATGAGAAAGTCTATTCTCATTTTTATTGTGTTTTTGTACTCTTGTGTCCAAAGGTATATCTTTGTGTTTCCTCCAAGACTCCAAAGGTTTGTTAGTCTCCTAGAAGTGAATAAAAAGATTACTGAGAAAGTTGATGGCATGGATAAAAGTGTTGCTGGTAAAGTGTTGAGTGAACTTGAGGAAAGTATTGATACAAGAAAAGAAGTATGTCCAATCCGTAATCTTCATACACCATGTGAAAAAACCTATCCAACATGTAGTTTAATTCTACATAGTGACAACATCTATCCAACATTTAATGTTCATACACCATGTCAAAAAACTCTTGAAAGTTGTTTTCTTTATTTTTTGTAAGCCTAGAAGTAGTTTACTCATTCGTTTGTCATCGACATAGAAAAAAAACCCGCATACAACTATGTGATTCATCAAGTCGACAAGGTGTAAATTAAAAAATAGTATAGCAAAATATAGTGCTCATGGGATCAAACACATTAGTAGATAGGAATAAACAATTTTTAATATAACGTAATGAAGAAGAAGAATGACACGAATGGCTTGACCTAAAGATGAGTTAGTGAAAGGCATTTTTTGATATACAATAGAACAAAAAAAATTGAAATAAATTTGGTTTATTTGATGAACCATAAATATATTAGCTAGTTTATTTTCCCTAACCAAAATTAAAAAGTTTGCAATATTAAGTATGTCGTGAATAAATCCCTAACCATGTAAATAACATTGTAGTCAGAAAATTTACATTATTTTTTAAAGCAAAAGTATGCCATCAAAACGGTGAACCTAAAATATATATGCTATGAATATCATAAAAGTCTTCTACCAAATCGGTGTTATCCTAGTAATTAATTTTTCCAAAAAAAAATTCTATTAGATTAGTTTGTGCCACATCTGAAATAAGTTTTCTGTCCAAAATAAATCCCATAAACTAATGTTGTAGAAATAAGCTTGTAGCATTGTGTGATAAACTTTCACAAATAAAACGGTTAACTAAATAAGCAAGATATAGAAAGTTTGTCAATATTGAGTAAGGCTCAGAGAAAATTTGGAAAAGAAAATAAGTATGTTTTGATGAGATAAGTCGGTGGCCATACTATTCACAGATTTATCGTTCGAATTTATATTTTACAGTGGTAATTTGGTAAATAAAAGGCTATCAAAACTAAAAATACAATGGCAAAATTGTAATTATATTGTTCGCACAACACTCTTTTAGGGGTGAAATATACCTTAAACGTTTTAGTAATTAAAGATTAAATAGCGATACTTATAGCAGTAAAATCTTGTTATAGACTCATTCCAATAAATTTCCCAATCTTTTATTAGCTTTTAAAAAAATCCCAAAAAAATTCTTTAGATTAGTTTAAGTTTCATATCTTTACTATTATAACAACTAGTATTCGTGGATTGATACCTTAAATGCAACAACAACATTGCCATATACTTGTGGATAGTTAAATTTCAACAAGTAAAGATTTATAAATTTTAAAACTTTTTAAGAATCTTTGTATCAAGTATTGACGATGTTGTTGGGGACTAAACGATTCTCATTGGAGTTATGATTCGAACTAAGACTAGATTTTCTTATAACTATTCTTTTGTTACCAACGTTTTCACATCATTGTGAAATTCTTAGCTGACCAAGAGAGTAAGAGGAGCTCACGCAAAAAGAAAACTTGCAATATGAGTTTACAACCTCTAGATGGGAGAGTCAACACTTGGAAATTATGGTAATTTGGCTCATATTTATGTTTAAAATTGCATTTGGTGAATGATGGTGGTGATGATTCACTGTTGGGCCAATGAGAAGTTTTATCAATATTGGAGTAAACGTATAAAATATTAGTTTGAGTTTTGTTTTCTAAATAAAGTAAAACCAGTTTTTATAGAAAGTAGTCCTCATTTCACCTCAACCATCTTTTCTAAAACATTTATGAGATTTTATAGGTCTTTTGTTAGGAGCAAGTTTAGTGGATATATTGTCACCATGATCTATCTCCCTAGAAATTGTGTGCATGGAGAATTATTGACATTTTTGAAAGGATGTCTTGATCTAGTTTGTGAGTCTCATGTATTATATTTACAAAGGCTGGAGTATCTTGCTAGGGGTTACCATCTTGCATGTTTGGCACTGGTAGTCTATTTGCTTTAATTGATGATCTTTTGTCCATGCCTTTTATACTTTATGATTACATATGATTTTTAAAGTCTCACACTAGAATTTTATTTGAGGTTGATTTTGGTTTAAGTGAATTCAAATGCACAAAGGATAAGGATGAGAAAAAACGAGAAGATTGAATTAATTTTTTTTAGTAGTGTTGAAGTTGAATATTTTACTCAAAACTCTTTTATACATGAAATGAATTTGATTTTCTCTATTGTCTCATTTCTTTCTTTTGAACATTTGATGATCAAGAGACTACTTATGATTGATGCTACTTGTATAGTTGATTTTCTTGATTTGTTCATAGTGTTAATACGGGTAAAGATGTGTCTTATTGCATATTTTTTTGCTTGCCCATGTATGAGGAGGACAATTGGTCCTCTATCTAAAAATTTTGACACATATGATTAATATTTTTTTCTTGCTTTGTTTCCTTCTTGTAAATAAAATTTGTTCTTTCTTTTTCTTCTCTTCTTTTATGTTTTTCGATTTTTTTATTCATGATAGTTTGTGTGTTAGATTGTAATACATTTTTTCTTTCTGCAATATTTTTCATTCATGATAGTTTGTATGTTAGGATATTGAACCCTACTATCTCCACTAAGGTATTTTTTATGTTCTTATCCCTCCACATTGTATATACAACCTTATATTTTATTTCATGTTTGTCTACTCTCTATTTGTTTATTTTACAATGAGACAGTGGGAATTAAGTTCGAGGGAGAGGTTTTTGCAATTATATCTTGTGTCAACTGTTTTTTATTCTCTTTGTCTTATTCATTTTATTCTTGCATATGTGTATACATTATTTATAGAAAGTACCTAAAAAATAAAAAAAAATTTAATGAAATTGCAACAAAAAAAAATCATAAAGATTTGCATGTTCATTTGCATATAGATTGAGTCTTAGTGCTTTAGACTGTATTTGCATGTGCATATAAACAATGATTGAATTACTTTGTAATTTGAACATGCTTAGTCACTAAATTGGAACATGCTTAGTCACTAAATTAGAACCATTGTTACGAGTGAGATGTAGCATTAGCCATATCGCAAAATGGGAAATCCATGCTCAGATCTCTCAAGTTACTTGACTATGTCTAATGAAAATTGCTTGATTTTAGGCTAATCCTAGGAATTTGAACATGTTGAATCTAATTTTCCAACATATGGACTTGTAATGTATAAAATATAGATTGAGTAAATACATTAATTATCTGTTCTTATAGCAATCTTTTGCTAATACAATGTAACTCTCGTCATCTTTAGGATAACTTTTCACCAGTAAACCTAAAGCATTTCCTTTTAAACTCACAATGCTATTATTGAGTTAAGTGTCTTTTGTGCAAACATATGTAGAAATCCGTGATTATCAAGATGAAAAAATTATCTTTCTATAGAGTTAGTCTCACTTTTAAGTTAACAATCGATATTTGGAGAATTCCAAGTGTGCTTCTCGTGTTTAGAAAAAGGAATTCATTGGGATTCATAGTAACTACACTAAGATATAAATCAAAGAATGATGGAAGAAAGAAAAATAAAGGAAGAAAAAGAAACGCTCTAGGGGCTTAAATATGAAAAAAGTAAACAATAGCTCTAAGTATGTAATAAGAAAGATGATTAAAAGAAGAAAGAAAAAAATAGAGTCTAAGAAACTAAGTTGTGTGGATCAGAAAATGGAAGAAATAGATATAAAGTATAAAAAGAAAGAAAGTCTTTAGAGTTTTAAGCTTAAAACCAAAGAAAGTAAGTTGTGGGATTTGTAAAAAGCTTGATAAAAGGGCAAATGGAATCGTTTTGATATTCAATAGAACTTTACATGGATAGAGTTAGGATTCAGTAAAGGTAATAGCAAAAGTTAGAAAAAATTAACTTTTTGTATAAATCAAATTATTCAATATTCTCTTGATTTTACAACATCTCTTTCATTTTATTTTCTTAAGTGAGCCACCATTAAATGTTAAAACCACCTTGAAACACATTCTTTTGAGCCTTTATCTACCTAGCCAAATGGTTTGTAAAATCTTTGTCCATATGTGAGAATGCACCTAAAACTTAAATGAATCATAAGAGGTTAGTGGATAAGATATCATATGGAAGCAAAGGCATAGACTTGCGGTGTGTATGACGATATACGAATGAGTAGGCTTGAATTATGTTGTATAGTACTCATCTGTAATGCTTCTCTTTTGGTTATGAGTCCTTGATTTTAAACATCTTTCTCAGTTTGATCTTTGTTGTTTTCTTGAAGAAAAACAAATGTCAAATCTGGGAGAGTTGGTATTTTTGTAATTGTATAGTTTTTAGCATTGATTTCTTATAATTATTATCTTGCTCTTGCTCATTTATAAGCATTAGACTTAATTTTGATCTCATTTAGTTCACTTTGATCATCTAGTCATATGTTTTGGTGATAAATAAATTATCTAATTATTGGCTCTAAGTTTCTAGGCAAATGGCCAGGATAGCACGCTGCTAGGATTCTTTATTCCCGACAAGAATAATCGCCGCCTCAACGACCATGGATAAAACGCTGCATCCAGAAAAAAAAGAAGAAATATTACTAAAGCAAGGTTTACCAATTTTGGTAAAAGGAAATCAACCAAGATTATCTCATAAACCCCAAGGGATTTATTTTATATTCTAGTATAAATAAACGAACCAAAATCCTACTCGGCGAGAACATCTACAAAACTACAGAAATCGACATCTCCTCAAAGGATAGGTAGGGAGTAACGATAGAAACCCATGATCCTTGCTCTTGTTTAGTTGTAATCCTTGTTTTCTCTTCTATAATAAATTAAAAAAATACGTTTTGATCCTCGTTTTCCATAGTAGCACAAATGAACATTCCTTAAAAATACTCTAACAGTTCGGCGCTAGACAGAATGGGCTGACTTGAGACTATATTATGATGAGGGGATTAGAACCAATTGTCATAACTATTGATACCTGTGAGGAATCAATAATTAAATGCCAAGTTGGAGATATATTATACCTAACCCTGTCATTTTGACATGACTATGTAATTCACAAGATCTCAAGAGGCTTAAAAGTGAGTTACATATTCCACACGACGACCGAAAGATGCACCAAAGTTAAAAGAGTAACCAAAGGGAAAAAACCCCAAATCATAGAGTCAACCGTGAAGATCTCATTGATTTCTCGCCCTAAGAGTACGGAAGAGTACTTGCACCCCACCACGACGCGCTGGTAATCATAACGGCGATAGAGAACTTCATGGTAAAAATATTCTAGTGGCTAATGGTATGTATAAGGATTTGTGTCTCGAAGCATACATGATCGCCACGAAGACCACATCACTAATAGGATTTAGCGGAGCAGTGAAGATAACATCAGGAGAGATAAATTTTAGTCGTCTACACTGAGGGAATTAGTAAATCAAGTTCTTGTTTGTAGATTTTTCTACGGTAAATAATGTAATAATGGGCATCCATGGATCCATTATATGTAGGCAGTTCCCTCAACTCTGTCCCATGTCATAAAATTTTCCATCCTTTGGGGAACGAGAGAGATCAGAGGGGACCTGAAGATTGTGTGCGCATGTTATCCGACAAAGATCAAAGGAAATACCGTCGGTTAAAAAAACCTGAAACTTTAGCTAGGTAGTAGCATGAAAAAACCAGAGGTGGAACAACCTCACGATATACCTTTGGAAGAGGGAAAAGCAAGGAGATATCTCAAGATAGGCTCACGATTGCCAACGAACATAGGAAGGCGATTCATTGATTTCTTGAGATCGATCTTTGATTGTTTTGCATGGTCCCATGTGGATATTTCGATTATTGATCTCGAGGTAATTGTGCAAAAAGTTGAATGTGGACCCTAAATATCCCCCGATATGTCAAAAGCGACAAAAGTTTGCACCAGGGTGTGAAGATATTGTCAACAATGAGGTACATAATCAGCTTAAAGGAGGGTTTATACGAGAGGTATGATATCCTGATTGGCTAGCCAACATTATAGTAGTACATAAGAAGAATGGTAAGTGAAGAGTTGGCATGGACTTCCCGGATTTCAACAAGGCATGTCCCAAGGACCCTTTTATGTTGCCACACATCGACAAGCTAGTGGATACTAAGGCATATCACCAGCTAATGAGCTTCACGTAGGGATGGGCATTCAGGTTTCAGGTTGGGTACAGTTCGGGTCCATTCAAATTTTGGGTTTTCAGGGGCATAAGGTTAAGCAACGCACGAGTATTTGTATAATTCGGGTCGGGTTCGATTCATGTCTATTTGAGTTTAGGTCGAGTTTAGTAATGTTCTAGAAACCCGAGTGTACCGAAAAATTTTAAGTTTGATTCAGTTTCAGATATTCTCGGATTTTTCGAGTTCAGGTTTGGATATTTTCGGGGTTTTTTTTCGATTTTTTCAGTTTTCCTTGGGGTTTCTTGGTTTTGGATTCGGATTTAGTTCAGGGTTTTATGGGTCTTTTGGGTTTTTTGGATCTTAGGTTCGAGTTTGGTTTAGATTTTTTGGGTACTTATTTGGGTTCAAATCATATCAAGTAATACTCGTTGCCTGATATACCGCGAAATGGGATCCGTTTGGGTATTTTTGGAAATTGGTTCAGGTTCGGGTTTTTGGGTTCAAGTTCATGTTTTACGTGCAGTCATAGCTTCATGGATGCATTCAACGGTTATAACCATATTGTTATGCATTTGAATGACCAAGAGAAGACATCTTTCATGACCTAAAGACGTATCTAATTCTACAACGTTATGCCCTTTGGTTTCAAGAATGTGGGATCCATGATGAGAGATTAATTCTCTATCGAGTTTAATCCCAAACTAAACTCTAAACCTCAAGTATAAGGCTAGTAGTTGTAGTAATGGATTATCGAACCACAAGGAGCATACCTTTTACACAATCAATCCTATAACTAGTTCATTAATCTAAGTCTTATAAATGCAATTGGATTTCAAGCTTAACTCAAACAATCAAAGTAAAACAAGATAGCAAACTCAACTACTAAATACTACTTAACAAGATTCAATGATGAAGAACATGCAAGCAATGAGCTAGGTCTATGATCAAGTGATCCAAATGCTAACCAAATGCAAGGTTTAGGTAATGAAGTTCATTTCAAAGACAAGACAAAGAGTCAACTAGATCATTTCCATGATTCTAGTCCACTTAATGTACTAAGATAGAGCCAATCTCCTGATAGCAATTCTAAGTTCATTAATCATTAAATACAAGCCCAATGGCCTACTTAACACCTTAATCATCTATTCCCATAGGCTAAGAATGTTAAGCATGATTTAGATTCTCTTAGGCATTTCATCGAACACCTTCTGGGTGTGAAAGCCTTAGGATCTAAGATTTTATTGATCACTTCAAATCGAGCTTTAAGAATCCCTACATCATGTGAATCTAGATAAACCTAACCTCTAACATCATGATTAGCATCTAGATCTAGCTTGATCAACCTAACCCATGCTTACACTAGATAACTACTCACTAAAATAACTCAAAGAAACTAAAGAAAAACTCATAGCAATCATGAAGGAAGAAGAAGAAAAGATAAATATGCAAGCTTTTAAGATTAACAAAGAGATTTCTCTATAGATCCAAAAGACATACAAAAGTTCAATCAAAATGTAAAGCATAGGGTTTTCTCATGATTTAAGATGAGTATTTATAGAAATAAAGAAGTTGGGTCGGGTTGACCCGAGACAAACCGGGTCAAAACCCAAGTTTTTAGTGGAAATAGGAGGGCTAGTGGTTTGGTTTGGTTGTTGCAGAGCGCCAGCCAGACCCCACTAAACCGCCAACCAAAGTCTGTAGCTGGTTGGCGGTCTGGCTTGACGTTGTGGACCGCCAGCCAGTCATGCCTGGACCGCCAGCCTCACTTGTTGGTGCCAAAGCTGTCCATTCTTACTTATGAGTCCCCATGTTCATCCGTTATCATCAAGGTGACCTGAAATGGGATAGAAAAGAGGAGAAGAATGTACAAATTCATCTTCTAAGACCCCTATATGATCTTTCCTAATTAAGACTCGAAAAAACTTAAAGCGATCTAAAAAGTTCTAAAATGCAAGGAAAACTCTACTAAATACGAAGCTTTAATATGCAAAATACGATAACATCAACTCCCCCATACTAGAATCTTGATTGTCCTCAAGCAATTGGACAAGTATTAGGAGAGAGGTTTGAAAGCGAGGACTAATAATCGCAAGGATTTACAAAGGTGGTTGAAATGAAATCCTTAGGAAGTAGTAGCAAGTAGCAAGAGTCAATCTTACTCTCTCGTACTTCGCCATACTCTTCCCAAGTCATGCTAGTTAGCCTACGCCTAAACCTTCACAAGCATTTCATATTCAACAACCCTTTAACATTCATTAAGTAAATATATATGGAACCTCGCCTATGGACATTAAATCAAAAACCAATCGTTTTGGAAGAAAAAGGCTTTTGAGTGAAAAGGAGAGGCTTTCTTTAAGTGTTTGTGGTTTTCTCTCATTGAAGAAATGCATTTCAAGTAGTAAAAACGAGGGAGAAAGGGACAATTGGTTCGTACAAAGACTAATCTTTTCTAATTATTCCCATTCCCAAACATACTCCCTAGTTCTACCCTTTCTTCATTCTTGACAAACCACTAAAAATACCTCAATCACTTCTCAATCAAGACAATTAACTTTTTAGTAACACACTCTAAGGTTTTTGCTTTCTTTTTCAATTTGCTCTAGCTCTTATCTCTTTCCTTACTTAGGTTCATCCTTTCTTTCTAGCCATTTGGACTATTATCATTTTCTTAACTTGGGATCTTTCATCTTTCTTTTACAAACTTGAGCTAATCTTTTTCTTTCTTTTCTTTGCCTCTTAGAGTGTAAGACATTCTTCTTTTTTATTCTTTTACGGTTTTTCTCATTGAACCCAATATTGACAATACAAATCATTCCCAACCCATGATCATCAAGTATACACACTCTTATCTACCCCCATCCTATCTATACTAGCCTTAAAATGAGACTAGTTCTAAGAAGGATCCTCTTTGTCGTCCCAATACTCACGGGGTTTTACATATGAATGCATCAAAAGAGGCCTCACTCAATCAAGAACAATGTGGGGTTTGAAACAAGAGGTCGGGGTTAAAGGTGGGCAACCATCCTTAAAATGAGAATGGCCACTTGGATTGGTTAAGGGTTGTAAAAAGGGATAAGACCAACCAAGTGTCAATGTGTTTACACCATGGTTCATGAATTTCAAGCCCATAAGCAAGGTTAATTCAAAAGCTCATTAACGTTTACGTTCAATAGGGTTTAATTCAAATCATGAAAGATTCAATCTAGATGCAAACAATTAAGTCGAAAGTTCCAAGCATGGATTTTCCATTTTTTCCGGTTCGGCTCATGCTATTTGACACTAGTAGCAAGGGTTTCAATTCAACTCCTAAGCATAGTTCAATTACATGATATTTCAATCGTTGTCCTCATGCACATGTAAATACATCCTATATGCTTCTAAGACTCGATCTTAAAGGACAAGAATATGAAAGATGCAACTATATGCTTCTTTTACGATTTTTTCAAAATTTACGATTTTTTTTGGTTTTTCTATGCTATAACTATTAACAATGCAACCTAAACTATATGAGACTCAAATAAATGAAAACAAGTCAAAACAACTAAAATGATCAACTAACCCATGCTTACACTAGATAACTGCTCACTAATCATGCTTTAATAACTCATAGAAACTAAAGAAAAACTCATAGCAATCATAAAGGAAGAAAAGATAAAGATGCAAGCTTTTAAGATTAACAAAGAGATTTCTCTCTAGATCCAAAAGACATACAAAAGTTCAATCAAAATGTAAAGCTTAAGGTTTTCTCATGATTTAAGATGAATATTTATAGAAACAAAGAAGTTGGGTTGGGTTGACCCGGGATAAACCGGGTCAAATTCCAAGTTTTTAGTGGAAATAGGAGGGCAACCGATCTGGATTGGCTGTTGCAGACTGCTAGCCAGACCCCCTAATCCGCCAGCCGAGGTCTGTAGCTGGTTGACGGTCTGGCTTGGCGTTGTGGACTGCCAGTCAGTCATGCTTGGACCGCCAGCCTCACTTGTTGGTGCCAAAGCTGTCCGTTCTTGCTTCTGAGTCCCCAGGTTCATCTATTATCATCAAGGTGACCTGAAATGGGGTAGAAAAGAGGAGAAGAATGTACAAATACATCTTCTAAGACTCCTATATGATCTTTCCTAATTAAGACTCGAAAAACTACTTAAAGCGATCTAAAAAGTTCTAAAGTGCAAGGAAAATTCTACTAAATTCTAAGCTATAATATGCAAAATACGATAATATCAATCCACGTACCAGCATCTGGTAAGCATGATATTCACTAATAAAATCGAGCAAACTATTGAATTCTACATAGAAGATATGCTTGTGAAATCCCTCAAAGCCATGGACCACCTGCAACAAGCATTCTCTACCCTATGGAAATACAACATGAAACTTAATCCAAGCAAATTCTTATTTGAGGTAAGCTCTGGGAAATCCTTGGGTTATATTGTGACATATCAGAGAATTGAGGAAAACCTAGAGAAAATAAGGGAAACCCACGCAATCTTTTCGGCTAGGAACCCACAGGAAGTCCAAAAGTTGACGGGGAGAATGACGACTCTAAGTAGGTTTATCTTCCGGCTTTCCGAGTCTCACCATTCTTTTAAACACTGAAGAAACCCAAAGAATTCATGTGTGGCATCAAAATGCGAAACGCATTAGCAACGCTTATGGACTATCTTACCACGCCACTACTCTTATGAAACCCCTTGATGGAAAAGCCTTGCTACTCTATCTGGTAAGAGAAGAGAGAAACCAGCAAATCATGTATATTATGTCACCAAATCTCTCTTTAGGTATGTTAATGCAGGATAAAAAAACTCGGCTTAGCCTGATCCGCAAAAAACCAGCCCACTATAGGCCCACCTTAAAAAATTCTCTCTTAGACGCATAAATAAGGTACAACCACCTCCAAAATTTTTCTTGGCATTAATCACTGTAGCAAGAAAGCTAAGACCTTACTTGAAAACTCATTATATAGTATTTGTTACTTCGTTGCCCATTAAAGCAATGTTGAATAAATCCAAGGTATATGGTAGACTCGCCAAATGGACTGTGAAGCTCAGCAAATATGACTTGATCAGACCAACCAACACAATCAAATCCCAAGCATTGACGGACTTAGTGGCTGAATTTGCGCCATCTATGATTCCTGTTGTGGAAGAAGAGGTAAAGAGCCAACAAGAGAAAATTCAAGAAGCAGAATGGATCCCGCAACATACGAGGAGCAGTGTTAGGATTCATACCCATATTTCCAACGGGAGATACGACCTCTAGAGCAGTTAAATGCATCTTCAGAATCACCAACAATGAGGCACAGTACGAGAACATGATTGTCGGTTTGTGATTAGCCAGTGATCTCAGGTGCGAAATTTTTGGAAGGTTTATAATGATTCGTTACTCATTATAATCTAAACACGTGGGGAGCATCAAGTGAAAGATGCATGAGTGGACAAATACCTCGGCGTAGCGATGAGTAGAGATGGATGACTCCAATCGTTAGATACCTAAAAGATAATACTATGCCAAACATCTATAGTGAATCAAGAAAGATATATAAGCAAACCGCGTAATATTGTCTTATCCACGACAAGTTATACAAAATATTTTTTTCTGCACGTACTTACGGTGCATAACCCCAAGGGATGAGAACTTAGTTATACAAGAATGACACAAGGAGGAATGCAAAGTACATTCTAGCAGAAAGAGCATTAGTTTGAAAGGTTGAATATCTTGTTAGTATTAGACCACAATGGCCACCGATGCAACACGTGTTGCGAAAAATGTCAAGGGCGCGTTGACCCTTCCGGAAATGGGGCATGAACATTGTTGACAAACTCCCAGTAGGACCAACGCAAAAAAAAATTTTGTTCGTAATGACTGATTATTTTTTCAAGTGAGTAGAAGCATAGGTCTTAAGCTTGATCATGGATGAACAAGTCAATAGGTTCTTATGGAAGAACAAAATATCGAGGTTTGGAATTCAGCACGAGATTATCACAGAAAACTGGCTCCAATTTATCAACAAAATTTTAAAGACTTATGCTCCAATTGGAACATAAAGTTAAGCTTCACCATACCAAGGCATTCATAGTCCAACAGGAAACCAGAGTCTACGAGTACAACGATGATAAATTTACTCAAGCAGCGATTGTGGCAATCTAAAGGTAGCTAGATGGACGAACTGCCAGGGTTGCTATAGGCATACCAAACCACTACAAAGATTGCTAAGGGAAAACACCTTTCTCACTGATCTATGGGATGGAAATAGTGGCGCCGGTAGAGATCAACGAGAAAACTATATGGACAAAGAACCTCGAAGATGCAACGAATAAAGAATTGGTAATGCTTGATCTCGATCTGTTGGATGAGAATAGAAAAATATTAAAGGTCATAAACTAGTGTTACCAGCAAAAAGTGCCCATAGTTACAACAGAAAAATTTGAACGAGGACCTTTCAAGTAGGGGAGTGGATTTTACGCAGGACATTCGACAATACCACGAATAAAGGAGTCGGAAAACTCATCATTTTATCCATTTCGAAATAATTTTATTAAGTTCTGATTTTTGTATTCATCATTTTGTTTGATTATACTAATAATAGATAAATCCTAATGGATCCTTAATTTCTAATTTTTGTTTAGCTTTCTCAGATGATTCTTTAAATATTTGGTTTCACCTGTGAAATATCAAATGAAAAAGTGTTAGTATTGTTTTATCTATAAATTAGCTGCAATGATTTTATTTTGGTTAAATAAATTTTGAAATTTTCCGACATATTAGAAAACCAAAATACTAAACGGAAAATATGTCTACTCTTAATTGTTTAGGCAACAAATTTATTCAGTTGTAAAAATGAAATATAATATGTTACTTAATTCATAAAACAAATATATAATGTGTTACTTAATTCATAATGCATACTTTTTTCCAAACCAAACATATTTTTTCTAATCAACATAAATATATCATTAAGTCTAAATCTTATATTTGTCTAACTGTATTTATATTAGCAAATTCAAAATACATATAACCCAACACACAGAGTGGATTAGAATCATTGTTTACGCATTATTACAACTGAGTTTGGATCAAGCAAAATAAAACTTGGGTCTTGAGCGCCCAATTTTTTGTTTTCCAAAAATATTTTATTTATAGTTGTGACCCCCAAATTTTTTAAGCTCCTTTATAAATTGGCTCCCATTTTTTAATTCCTTTACCAATTGGTTCCAAATTTTTAAATATCTATAGTTTTTAATTACATTAAAATTTCATAAAAATGTTTTCCTCGATTAGGCCTCCAAAATGCCTTAGAGCAAGATTATGCTAAAATTTTAAAGGGTTCTTAAAAAAATATATTAGTATTTTATTAAAATGGGTTCTTAAAATTTAAGAACCCATGTGAAAGTTTCTTAAATAAGAAACTTTCACATGGGTTCTTAGACCATCCCCAACAATAGAGATGGTATAGAGATCTAAATTTAGATACAACTCTAAATTTTTTTGGATATGGTTCCAAAAGAGGAGAGAGACACACACAATTTTTTGGATATGGTTCCAAAAGTCTCTTAAATTTAGATACAACTCTAACTTTTTTGAATATTTTTTATTATATTAAAAAGATAGATATCCACATAGATACTCACTTGGATCTCCATTGGAGATGCTCTTAGATTTTAAAAACCCATTCTAATAAAATACTAATATTTTTTTTTTCTTAAATCCCTCAAATGTTAGCAATAATCATGCTCTTAGCTACAAGCCTACAAGGCTCTTGAATCCTCATCACATGGAACCCTAATTAGATTAAAGGAGAAGAAGCAACGGAAGAATCAATCTTAATGATTGTCAACATTGGGCCATCGAATCGTTTAGTACAGTTAAAGTGCTCCCAACCATCAGCTTAGTTTAGATTCAATTCTGGTCCATCAAATCTAGTTCTCTACTAAAGATATGTTACTTTAGTAATTCTAGTTAGCTAGACCAAATTCAAAAATATTAGGCCTCTCAAATTATGTAAAAAAGTTTTACTTTATTAATTTAAAAATCCATTAACAACAAAAAAAAATGTCTAGACCGCCATGCGTATCAACAAATCCAAACGGAAATTGGAATTGTATAAAATAATTATTAGTATTAGAATAGTTTTACTCATGAATCCGAAAAATTAAATAACCCGAAAAAATTTAACTGAATCAAACCACATCTCATCACCATGACCGTTGCTATTATATTTTTTTCTAAAAGGTAACTTTTATTACCATACCACACAAACCAGGATACAAGAAAAAGCTGGCAAAGGATAATCTTTTTCAGAGTCAAAAGCCAGCGGATCTAGCGATACAACCCCGGAGCCAAACCATGAAATTAAAAAATAGTACAAGATGATACAACGGAATCTATTAAAAGAAAACCCAGAACTAAAAGCATAAAGCCATATTAAGAGAGAAACGAGATCGATTGGATGAGTAGTAGAGCTGAGATGACAAGCCTACAAAGAAGGAGGGAGAAACTCAATCGGATACTCAATATGATACTCTTCAACAGAAAGAGCCAGAAGAAACCCATGAAACCCCCAAGCGGTGATAGGATAGGAAGCACTTCTAACTAAGCCGATTTAATCTAACACCGCACAAAGGCAAGGACCCTACACACGACCTTACTGAGAAACCGGAGAAACTGTCGATCCTAACTAGTAGGTCGAGCACACCTCTCGCAATACCTGTCTAACTCTTAAACGGCCCAAAGAAAAAACACCCAGCCTAGAATACAACTTCCTAAAAGAGAACGGACCGTGCACTACCACCAACTTAAGCTCTAAAAACACAACCTATTCTCCACGGGAGCTACACCTAGGAAAAACTCAGATTCTAAGAGTTTTCAACAACATAACCAACAAAAAGGAAGCTTGGCCATAGACGACCAAAATGCTTTAATTGTCTCTGCTACATCACTCGCCAAATCCACCGCCGGAACATTCCGGACCGGAACGAGATGGACCTGAAATTAGATCCAAAGAGAAAAAGAACCACCATCTCAGATCCGAAACCAAAACCCGACCCATCTCCTCTTCGCCTTATGTACCTCTCCGCTACTCAGAAGAAGATGTCCCCACCGTAGCTCACGCCGGAACAGGGCCTTCATCCGTACTCTCCCAGCAGCAATGATGAAGAACAAAACAGGTTGAGAAAGAAGATAGGCAAACCGTGAAAAGCAAAGGAAGAAGAGCGAAATCCGCCGCCGGTGAGGAGAAAAAATCGGCGGCGGCGCCGCCGAACAGACTATCGATTAGGTTTTCGCCAAGGTTCAAGAGAGAGAGAAACGCTTATCACGTTGGATTGTTGCTATTATATATGTATTAGAATAAAAAAACAATGGTTGTGGATTGTGGATGAGCAAGTAGTTAAGTAAGATATGGAGAGTAATATCTTCTTGAGGAAAAAAGGTCACGTGAATATTACGTTAGCTCATGTGCGGGTAGTGATGTCAAATTGGACCGTCCGCGTCCAAGTAGCCCAACCCGCGGCGGCTTTTTTTATTTTATTGTTCGTGCGGGCCGGATCGCGGCGGGCGGCGGTACAAAAATTAGTGTCCATGCCTGTCCCTCGTGTTTTTCGCGGCTCCGCAGGTCGGCCCGCGGTCCAATCTCGTTCAAATGCTAACAAAGTCGTTTTTATAATTATTTCATGATTATATAATGAGTTAAAACTCTAACATTATTACTATCATAAATGAACTTATTAGAGAGTCTTAAAAAACGACTTTCAAAACAAAAATTATAGAAAATAAAATTCTGAAAATGTCTAACCTGAAAGCAAATGAAACAAATCATCACCAATATGCAAGAGTTAAACCAAATATAAATCAAAAGAAATTATTCATGAAATAAAATTCAATGCTAAAAGAGAACTCCGAAGCTAAAAGAGGACTCTGAAGCTAAAAGAGGATGCGAGATTCTGTACTTGTTGAAGACGCGAGATCCATTGCTAAAAGAGGACTCCGAAGCTACAGTCGTGATAAGAATATTCAGTACATCGCATGCCATTGAAGTAACTCACAAAATCTACGAGAGTGTTTTTTAAAATACTGCAGGATGTCAAAACTCTCAAAATTTGTTACGACTAAACGGTTCATCAAGATATACTTTAATCACATTTTATAATCATTCTCTTTAAGAAAAATACATATCCGTTAGAAAAAGTTATTGCATAATATTTTCTTGGGATAGTAACAAAAATTGAATTTTTTAAAAAAATATATAGAGAGAGTAATATTTTATGAATCTCGCTTTTACAATGATAGTGTCGGTTTCGTTCCACTAGTTACAACGGAAGAAAATGATGTTCAAGTCTTGAAATTGTTCCCTTGAGCATTATTACGAGTCTATCTACTGGAGAAACTAAGAGATTTCAGAGGAAAAAAGAATTGTTTTGCGGTCTATTTACTGTCCGCAAACCCGCAGCGGTTGGTCCGCACTAGTCCTGCGGACAATGCCCGATTGGTCCGCAAAATTGTGGACTTCTTTTTGAATGTCCAAACCCGTCCCGCATCAGGACTACTTGGGCCAAACCCGCGGGCAACCGCCCAAATTGACATCTCTATGTGCGGGTTTGATTTTTTTTTTCCTTTTTCCAAATCCAATTCGAATATGAATTTATTAATGTAAAGCTCCTTT
The DNA here is from genome assembly GCA_900406275.1 of Anastatica hierochuntica. Taxonomy (NCBI): domain Eukaryota; kingdom Viridiplantae; phylum Streptophyta; class Magnoliopsida; order Brassicales; family Brassicaceae; genus Anastatica; species Anastatica hierochuntica. The sequence goes on along the minus strand of OVAN01005579.1, from coordinate 2,026 downwards.
CTATAGACTATAAATTATATATAATACTTTCACGTTTACTATTGGCTTTAATTATTTCTATGCATATATTTTGATTTATCTGACTTTAATTTTATTATTTTCTATTTTTACTTCTCCCTTATCTGTATGGGCACTAATACATCCAATATATTGCCAAATAGAAAAAAAAAAGTTTGTCTGCATTATTGTAAACATATAGAATTTGGCATTTAATGCAATTATGCAAATTATATCCTTGGATTATTCACAAGAACCCTATACATTTTTTCTTCACCTTTGTTTCCAAGCGTAACAACTAACACGAAAGGAATCTTAACTCGTAGTATGTAGATGTGGACCAACGTTAGAAACATGATGATTGATTACATAATATTCATATACAGTTAACGGTGATAAGTTTTCTAAATATGTCTGTATATTATTGGATCAGTTTAACAATAATGAACGAAAGATCGTTGTATTAATGATGCATAATAATACTACTTATATAGAGTTTAGGACTTGAGAGTGTCAGTAAAAAGTTAACTAGAGCATCTCCATCGATGAAAAATTCAATAGAGTTTCTTAACCATTATAATATTAATATTTTTAATATATATTTAGTTGTAGAATTTAATTTTAGTTTTAAGGAAAAGTAAACCAATCACAAAAGGACATGTGGCATGTGGGTTTCTCATGGAGAAACCATAGTCTCTCAAATGAGAGACTTTTCTTTCTTTCTCTTCCTTTTCCATTATTTTTTTATTTGTTTAATGCTAAGAAACTCATTGAGAAACCCTCAATGGAGATGCTCTTAGTATTTAATTAGTTCCCACATCATCTAAGAGTACACACCCTGTGAATATTAAATTACTTACAATTATCTCCTCATTAATATGATAAAACTAAGAATTTTAATAAAGGCTCAAGTATGTAGGATTGATTATGGTCTTATATTAATAAATACGATTTGAGTCTGTTTTCTTTATCTAAAATTCTCAAAACTTGTTTTGGATAGATTTCTAAATTAACGGGTTTTATAACTATGCCCTGCAAATTAGCATCCCTACTTTAAATTAAAGAAAATGTTATCGTTTTCTTGTAAACCCTAAAATTTTGAAATGGCATCAATAATGTCTTCTATTCTTCTTTTTTTCTTTGCCATTGACGATATCTTATAAAATTTCTTCTTTTAATTGGTTTTTCATTTCTTCTTTCTCTACTTATGTTTGCTTTTTAATCTATTCGTCTCTTTGGTATTCCTAGACTCGTCTCTATGTCCTTCACTCCAAGCTCTCGACAGAGATAGGCCAAACACCATATTGATTACATTTTCTAAGATAATATTTTGAGATTTATTTCAAATTTTTGAATCTAACTTATGGATTTTCATAGGTTTTTAAATATTCTCTAGTAGCAGTTTAGGTAAGGCTTAATCACTTGAGTTTTGTGGGTTATGTTGATGTTGCTTATATGTCTCTGTTCAATTTCTTGGTTGAACGTAATGATGACAAGTTCATATAGAAGAATAGATTAGACAATAGTCAAATGTGCATATGTTCAAGTCTCTGGATCATGGATCTTCTACAATTTTTGTTTTAGGTAAGGCTGAATCTATGATGAGTTTTATAAGTTTTATTGATGTGTTGATGTGTTCATAATTTAACGTATTTTTAGCATCATTTAGTATGTGCTTTAGTTTCATTTAGGTTGTATATAATGCATTTAGGTGTTCGAATTCATAAAGTTTCTAAGTTGAGTCTAGTTTAGGTTTTTCGTCTTTGCATTGCATTCTTTTGCATTTGGATGAGCAACCTTTGGATGAGCAACTCAAGAGCTTGGGATGATGGACTCTTGATNAGAGCTTGGTATGATGGACTCTTGATGCTTAAATGGTGAAGAAACAAAGAGAATCAAGAGCCAAGTGGAAGTGGAGAAGAGAGTATATGCAAATAATACGCCATTCTAACTGCCATTGAAAGAACAAGAAGAAGATGTTGTCAAGGTTGCTGGCCATCGACCTCTAGGTCGATGGCTGGCTACCTAA
>OVAN01005578.1:0-23205 GCA_900406275.1 Anastatica hierochuntica | reverse complement strand
TCAGTTCCGAAAGGTTCTGTTTTCTAGTTTCAGAGATCTAGGGTTGCATCAGTATGCTTCCATCTTCTACCTATCCAGGTCTATTGTCCTCCACAAGTTTTTATCTCCTGAAATCCTAAAGCATTGATTAGAGAGTTAAACTTGTGAAAAATGCTTTCTAATCTGTAAGGACCTCCATGCTTCTCATTGTTATCCCTGATGTCATTAAAGTCACCAACGAAAATCCTGAGTTTTCCTGAAAAAATACCATTATTCTCTCTTGCAATAATTGTATCCCATTGGCTATTTATGTGTTTCTTAATTGGAAAACCGTATATATACGTTAGCACATACTTCAAACCATCAGCTTCTATTAACAGGTCCATATTGTATATATTTGGAGGAGAGATTAAGGTTACATTTATATTTACATCCCAAAAGACAAAGGTACCTCCAATTAAACCTCTAGCAGGGTTAACAAAAACACCATAATATCCTAACCTTCTAGCTACACCTTCTACCTAACTAGTTCCATTTTTGTTTCAGTGAGTAGCATGACCTGGGGGTTATATTTCCTCCTAAGGTTTTCCAAAAAAGAAACTGCCAGGGGGCTTCTCAAACCCTGACAGTTACAATGTAGTACCTTCATTCTGGTGTGGGTGGTTTAGGGGTAGTCACCCTCCCCAAGTCCACTGTCGATTCGTTTGGCTGTCTGTTAAGTTGCAAAGGAACCTCATTAGCTTGTCCTTGTTCATGAACAAACGATGCTTCTCCCTGCTGAAACTCTCATGTGATCTTTTGCTTACTTGTTGCTGATTGGTCCTCTAGAGTTATGCCCCCCTCTTCTTTTATCCCCTACACAAGCCGTGGATGAAGAACCTCTCTCCCTAATGGTTAGCGGAGGACAAACAGTGGAACTTCAAATGCATCAACCATTGTGACTGTATTTCCTCTTGATTGAGATCTCATAACTATGTCCACTATTGAGTTCTCACCCAATTAAATCGTCTTCAGGAGCAACCAAAGCATTCCCCTGCTCTTGGGATACATTTCTAGATTGATTTTCTACACTTTCCATACCTACGTTGATTGCTCCTTCTTCATCCTGATTAGTTGGAAGGAGAGGGAAAATAGGAATATGTTGTCTCTCTTGACATCGAGACTGATCATGATTGAGAGCCCCGCATGTGAAACATAACTTTCTCAGTTTCTTAAAAGTAAATCGAACCATCGTTGGCTCCCCACCTCTGTCAAATTCAATATATCTTACAAAGATCAGCTTTGTTGTGACCGCAATCTTAACTCTTATCCAGATCTTCCCTGGTTCACCCCTCGTAGAATCCTGGATCCTAACATGTCCTAACACTCCACCTACTTCTTCTATCATTCTCATGTTTCTACAATCGATTGGAATGTTATGAACTTGTACCCAAATGTAGATGTGTTGAAGGAAATCTGGAGAATTTCTATGAGACCATCTGTCGATCACTACTAACCAGTCTCGAAATGTCCACGACCCATTTTCCAGCACCGATCTAAGATGATTCTCCTCTCTGAAGAAAATAGAACAGATTCATCATCATTTGTGCGGCAATCGACTAACCCCTGCATTTGCCAAGCTTGGAGAAGAGCCAGTTTCATATATGTAGGCTTGTGATGCTGGGGATTCAGGACACAGGCAACAAGACAGAGGCGGTCATCATGTTTTCTCTGTAGATGAGCTTCCGCCGACAACTGCAAGGGACTTCTCTCAGCCCCAAGATTAAGTTGTTGAAGCATTCTCCAAAGGTCACAAACTTTTCTCTTCCAGATATAATGAATCAAGCAATTCAGGATATGAACAACTGGTTGCACGCTCATCATAAAGAGAAGAAGCATATAACCAACAAATTGTTTTGTCACAAGTGCAAGACAAAGCAATAGATAACCATATGAATGTGTCACAGCATGAATGCTATGTTGACGCATCTTGGATATCTAGCAACCACAAGGCTGGTATAGGTTGGCTGCTTAAATCCTCTGATGGTTCATTGCAAGTGCAGGGAGGAGCATCAATAGATCTAGTCATAAGTCCACTAGAAGCGGAAGTATATGCCCTCAAAGATGCTATAATCCAAGTTAGAAGGCTAGGATATGATAATGTAGTATTCAAAGGTGACAACTTCTCCATTTATTCGACACTACATAAATGGTAGAAGGAAAAGAGTAAATTTTCATATGTAGGAGGCATTGGAACATACTTGGATGACATGAGGAGCTTTACTAAATTCTTGCCTTACTATGACTTCAGATTTATAAAGAGAGAAGAAAATAGAGCGGTGGACAAAATGGCGAAGGAAGCAAGAACACAGAATGCAATGTACAAGATCATTTGGGTCTAATGTCTTAGATGTTATGTACACTTTAGATCTTGTCTTACTCTCTGCTTACCAAGTGCAAGGCCATTGTAATATCTTCTTTATATACCTGGCTTATACTAACAGTGAATGATGTATCTTTGTTTAGGAAATGAAATTCAATTGCCGACAAAAAAAAAAAAAACCCCTCTGGTGACACTAAATGCATCAAAGATTTTCTATGTTGTGCTTTGTTAAGGTATTGGTCAATGTTTCAGTACACAGCACACACCCAAAAAAAAAAAAAAAAGCCACAAGCCCTTTTTCAATCTCGTTTATTAATACCTTTTTTTTGGCAAACTAGAAAAATTAATCGAACCATCATCTCTCTCTCTCACACACACATCATCTTCTTCATCTTCATTTTCTCCTGTGAGCTCCGAGCAGAGGAGAGAAGGGAGGGTTTAGAGTGCACTGTGCGGCGCATGGTGCTTCTCTAATTTCTTATTCTGCGCCTCTCTGCCTAGTTTTAGTGTTTCATGGACTCTTCCCTCTCCAAGGCAAAACTCTCATTTGGTTGTTGTTTCAGGACAAATTCTAGGGTTTCGTCGTTTCTGGATTGAAGAATCGTTGATTTCGATTCCGATTTTGGGGATTTTTTAGCGATTTTGTGAAATGCTTTGGATCATGAGACTTTCCGGATTTTTCTCCGCCGCGATGGCAGTGATCGTTTTATCTCCGTCGCTTCAGTCGTTTCCTCCCGCAGCAGCGATCCGATCTTCGCATCTTGACTCTTACCTCCGGTCGCCGCCATCGGATCGGAGTTTACTATCCTTCAGAAAATCCCCTGTGTTTCGCAATGCCGACGAATGCCTCTCCTCCGACACCGATCCAGGCGTATGCAATCCCTCGCTGGTCCATGTGGCGATAACGCTCGACGTGGAGTACCTACGCGGCTCAATCGCAGCCGTCAATTCCGTCCTCCAGCACTCGATGTGCCCCGAGAGCATCTTCTTCCACTTCATCGTCTCCGAGACAAACCTGGAGTCGTTGGTGAGATCGACTTTCCCGGAATTGAAATTCAACATTTACTATTTTGCCCCTGAGACCGTTCGTGGTTTGATTTCTTCCTCCGTGAGACAAGCTCTCGAGCAGCCGTTGAATTACGCCAGAAATTACCTCGCCGATCTACTCGAGCCCTGCGTTAATCGCGTAATCTACTTGGATTCGGATCTCGTCGTAGTTGACGACATCGGCAAGCTCTGGAAAACCAGTCTAGGCTCGAGAATAATCGGAGCTCCCGAGTACTGCCACGCGAATTTCACCAAATACTTCACCGGAGGATTCTGGTCCGACGAGAGATTCTCCGGCACTTTTCGAGGGAGGAACCCTTGCTACTTCAACACTGGCGTGATGGTTATAGATCTAAAGAAATGGAGACGAGCTGGATACACGAAACTCATCGAGAAATGGATGGAGATTCAGAAAACCGAGCGGATTTATGAACTCGGCTCGCTCCCACCGTTTCTTCTGGTTTTTGCCGGTCATGTGGCTCCGATTTCACATCGGTGGAACCAACACGGTCTCGGTGGTGATAATGTTAGAGGTAGCTGTCGTGATTTGCATCCTGGTCCAGTGAGCTTGCTCCATTGGTCCGGTAGTGGGAAGCCATGGCTGAGACTTGATTCCAAAGAGCCTTGTCCATTAGACGCTCTATGGACACCTTACGACTTGTATCGACACTCACATTGATACCAAAATCTCGTTCGCCGGTAAAATTCTCAACACAAACTCTGTTTTTTTTTCCTCCTTTTTCATCTTAATTTAATAGTTGTTTTATGTCTGTTTGTTCATCAGTAGTTGAACCACTAGCTACCGACTATGATTCTTGAAAACCTGATTTCGCTTTTCTTTATTACTAGACTATAGAGACTCTCGGGGGAAAAAAAAAGACTATAGAGACTCTCATTTTGAGACTATGTGGTTGGCTTTTTCTCTTCGTTTGAACACATGTGAAGCTTAACCCTTTTCTGGCTTGTGGCATCATAGAATCTGCAGGGAAACTCTAGATTGTTTGCAAGACTTAGAATGTCTCTTGTTTTAGAATGTCTCTTGTTTTGTCTAGTTGATACACCATCGTTGTTTTGTCGGTGGATATATTACGCACAGTGTGCCATTTTCTTCCTGAAATGGGAAATGAGTGGCTCCTACTAAGGTCTAATGAATGTCCATCAGAAAAAAAAAAAAATAGAACACAAAATCACAATTATATTGAGGATTGTTGTTTTTGTCATATCATGATGAATTTAAGGGCAGAAGTTTATGCTATTTAGAGATTATCATGTGCTTGTTAATGTCGTATCATAGTTTAAGAGAGGTGCGCTTAACTAATAATTAAGATAAATCATTAGATTAAGAGTATAAGAGAGACGTGTGAACAACCTTCTCTTCACCATCCCTATTAACACAGCTAGCTAATTATATTTCCAAGACTTTGGTTCTCTTTGTACTTTGTGTTGGTATGTGTGACCCCACGTTCTCTTTTGTTCTTTATAAAAATGTGGAAAAGCAAAAGGGGACCGATTCTTTTCGGACCCCATTGACAGGTGACAACGGCTGTTAGAATCCAACCATTGATTGGCTTGAGCCAGCTAGTTTTGTTTTCAATCACATGTGGGTCTGATTCTGATATGTGTTTTAAAAGTATCTTGCTCACTACTCATTAGATATATTTTTCAGTAAGGCAAATGTTTAATTGTTTTATAGCAGGCGATGGTGCTATACGTGGAGAGAGTAGAGGAGGTGTCATTGGTCTTTGACCAGACCAGTTTGGAAGAAAATCAAAGGTAGCTTTTGTTGTAGAAGATGAAAACCCTTGTTGGTAAAGTGGGTTTGGTTTAGGTGAGGTTAAGCTAAACAGGAGACATATTTGAAATGTAGTTTGCTTACTGGCGGGTTAGACAATTGTTTTATAGCAGGCGATGGTGCTATACGTGGAGAGAGTAGAGGAGGTGTCATTGGTCTTTGACCAGACCGGTTTGGAAGAAAATCAAAGGTAGCTTTTGTCGTAGAAGATGAAAACCCTTGTTGGTAAAGTGGGTTTGGTTTAGGTGAGGTTAAGCTAAACAGGAGACATATTTGAAATGTAGTTTGCTTACTGGCGGGTTAGACAATTTTTGTTGTGGGGAGAAAAAACATGAGTTAGGCGATTCATGTGGATGGAGAGATTTTGTTGTTTTCATTATTTAATTTTTTCAAAAATGAAATTATTTGTTGGTATATGATGTGCAGATGCTTCTATTTGTGTTCTCTTAATTTAAACAGAAAATAACTATTTACCCAAGAAGAGAAATTTGATTTGGTTGGCTTATACTCTTCTTGTAGCATTACTTAGTCACACATGGTATGTTATGTTCTCACTTCTCACGAAGTCTTGCCTTAGTATATATAATGACAAAGTAACAAATAAATGTAAGCTTATTCTTTCATATATACTAAATGTGTATGTAATGACGATGAAGCTTCGGCTTAATTGCTCAAATGGGTCTGAAGAAGCTTCCTGGCAGCCAATATAAACCCTGTACAATTTCCATAATGAGCTTCAAAGACAAATGTGTGTCTGAGATTTTGAGACCAAAAATGTTTTAAGATGAACAAAAAGACTTGCCTAGAAAGAGAGGAGAAGGTCGAGTTGGTCTAGACTTAAACTCTGGATGAAACTGGACTCCAACATAGAATGGATGCTCATGCAACTCAATCACCTGTTGAAACACAAACACAGATTCTTCTAGAGAAAGACCAAACCACAAAAGGCCTATTGATTTTTTTTCTTCTTTATTTCTATACCTCAACTCTTTTCCCTGTATCATCTTTTCCCACAAGTAATAAACCAGCTTCTTCGAGTACTTGAGCTACTTCTGGGTTCACCTAACATCATCATCAATTTAAAAGCACCTTTTTCACATCATTGTTCATCAAATCCGTCAATAGGATCAACCTTTAATGGAAATACCAACCTCGTAACGGTGTCTATGCCTCTCATCTACATAACAAACGTCGCCGTACCTAGTAAATGCCCGGAGGAAAAAAAGTTGCCAAGTTGGTTTCTTTAAAAAAATTACCTGATAACTACAAGGGAATCTCAAGGGAACGCCAAGATAAATGCAGTTTTAAACTTACAGTTTTGAAGTTAGAGAGTCTCGGTTCTGTAAATGTGTTCTCCGGGATCCTAGTCTCATTGTGCTTCCCATATGTGTTCTTGAGCCCTGTGGTAACATAACCAACGAATGAGAGAATGAACAGACTCCGTTGATATGTTTCTGAATAAATCTTTGGAATAACATACTTCTGGCATGAATATAACAACAGGGTCAGGTGTCTGAGCATCGAACTCAGTGCTATTTGCTCTTTCCAAACCCAAAACCTGAAACCGGTGTCAAAGATTAATAAAAAAGAAAGTTAAGATAGTTTTAGAGAGGGAAAGGGAACACAGCAAGATGAAGTCATTACAGATCTGGCAAACTCAATTACTGCTATTTGCATCCCCAAGCAGATCCCAAGATAAGGAATTTTGTTCTCTCTAGCGTATTTCGCTGCTAAAACCATTCCACTCACGCCACGATCTCCAAAACCACCAGGAACCAAAATGCATTCTGCGCTCTGCAAAAAAGAAAATCGGAAACTATATAGTCAACAAAACGAATGTTTCCTTTTCACTAGAGAAATAACGAGTTTGTGAACTAAACCGAATCTTACACATAACAGAGAAAACTGAGATAGAAATTCTCACCTTCAAGATCTTCCAAGCAGCAGCATGTGCTTCTGGAGTCTGCAAAGGAGAAACTGATGCGTAAAAGGAAACCAGAGGTACTATAACATATAACTCTTGAAAAGAAAGATACAAGAAGGCAAAAGTCACTAAATGGTATATACCGATTTTTCACTTTCGTCTTCAAGATCTGAAGCAGCAATCCATTCGATTTGTGGCTTCAATGAACATGCAATGCAGGCATGAAGAAGGGCCTGCGGCATATAGGAAAATATGAGAAACAAAGCAAACCAAATGCAATAGAAATTCAATGTTTGAAAGACCAAAGTCTAAAAATTTTTTTAAAAAAATTATATTTACCTTAACAACTGACAAATAGGAATCCGTTAGACCAACATACTTTCCAACCATAGCAATTTTGACCTGTGCATAACAGAGGGATATCTCGTTGAATAAGAAAAGTTTAGGCTATAAATCAAAGTGTGCATGCCAGTAAATACTCACATGACTTGTCAAGTTATCAAAAGTCTCAGCCATCTTAGTCCAGCTATCCAGATCAGGTGCTGTTGCAACGCTGAAAGAGATGAGTTTTGTGGAATTTTATGTTACGCTGAAAGTATTTCACATGTTATATCAAAGCAATGAACCCCATTAGAAATGAGACTAACCTGGTTAGATTCAGTTGTTTGAGAATCGAGTTATGAGCGTTTTGGTTCTGCAGCAGGAGTACACATAAAATGGTACCTCAATTATACAACACATTTTCCAATTTCCAATTTCCAATTTTTTTTCCTTTGGAAGAGCCAAAAAAGCATCTAACTTACTCGGAGTAAGAGGGGAACATGCCAAATGTTTGGAACATCATGAATATTGAGAATATTAGCAGCCTGAAAAAAGTCATCAAGTGATATAACATCCTGACTGCATTAAGATGTACAACAGTTGAGCAAATCCACAACACAAAGTGCTGACAGATTATACCGCTACATGACAAAACTGAGACAATTTTGCCTTTGTAGGTTCCAGTAGTGGCTGCCAGAAAACAAAATAAGGCATGTCAAGACTCTGAAGTAACTGTAAGAGGTCATAGTTTTCCAAGGTAAGCAAATTATAACCTGAGCAGAGCGACATGCCAAAAAGTGAGGAGTTAATCCCAAGGCTCTTAGTTCTCGAACACTGTGTTGGGTTGGTTTTGTTTTCTGCATGAAGGGATAGATAGAAAGTTCAGTCTAATCTAACGTTTACCATCATTCAATGGAGATATATAATGTGCCAGTGCTTAAGCACATGTCTAAGTAAGAGAAGATTCTACCTGCTCCCCAACAACACCCAAAACAGGAATCAAGCTCACATGAATAAGGCAGAAATTTTCTTGTCCTAGCAAGTGAAAGATGATGCAACACCAATAAGAGAGAACCACAGAAAGAAGGCCCAGAGGAGGAGGATTCACACGCTTACCAACCGAGAATGATAATTGTCTCAAGGCCTCGATAAAAGGCATTGATTCTATGTCACCTATCATAAGCAGAACAAGAAGTAAATATGGATTTTCAAAACCGTAAGTAACTAAGTAAGCGAGAACCAGACATGAATGATATGGACAGAAGCTCTTACCAACAGTCCCTCCCAACTCAATAACACAGACATCGGCTTGGCCTTCCTTTCCATCCACAGGAATAAGAGAGACTGACTCAATCCAATCTTTTATTGCATCTGTAATGTGTGGAACAACCTAAAGCCGTTCAACAGAAAAACATAAGCTAATGAAAAAATCTAAACACAATCTACTAATCCAAACAAACAAACTTTTACCTGAACGGTCTTCCCTAGGTAGTCGCCTTTCCGTTCCTTCTCAAGAACAGACTATTGAAAGTAAAGGTAAAAAATTCTTAATCACGTAGTGAAAAATCGCCAGCTTCAAAAAGTTAAAAGTAGACATCTAACACAACACAATGCCCCCAAACCAGTACCTGATATATCTTCCCAGTGGTTATGTTGTTGTCTTTGGTAAGTGTCACATCGAGAAATCTTTCGTAGTTCCCCAAATCAAGATCAACCTTAGACAGAACACCAAAAGCAGATAAGCAACCATTCTTTAGCAACTAGCATTTATCAAATACGATGCTTTATGAACAAATGTGAAGAAGAAATCAACTCAAGAAAACCTCTCCACCATCATCGAGTACAAAAACCTCTCCATGTTCAAATGGGGACATAGTACCAGCATCAGTGTTCAAATATGGATCTGTTATTATGATCAAGTGAAAAGAGTGTAAGACCAAAGAGTTCCAGTAAGATCGACCACGTTAATAAACAAAAAGGCTCAGACTTTATCAAATTGTTACTGTTTCTAGTCAAAAAAGGGTTTCTTTTTCTGTAGTGCAGGAGAAATTCGAGCTCCAGAGAGAAGAGATCTTAACCAATTTTAATGGAGGTAACACGAAGACCACAAGCTTTAAGCACGACGCCGATACTACTGGCAGTAACGCCTTTGCCAAGGCCGCTCACCACTCCTCCAGTCACCAACACGTACTTCATCTCCTCCGATTACTCAATTCGCGGGTCACCGATCTTTGTCGAAAGTAGAGAGTAAACGATTGTCTGAAGAAAACGCACGCCAAGTGTTTGTGGTAATGCCTGATCTGAAGAAACTACACAAAGAGACGCCGAATCTGCTGGCTTTTTACGGTTTCTGGTTCTACGGTTTCCATAGACGGATACGGAGAAGCTGACTTCTATTCACGAACAACTTCCAATAATTAGCTCCCACGTGTCTCTGCCTTCTTTTTACAAATCACATGATTTTTTAACTACACAAACCGGTAGATTTTAGTTTTTTTCTTTTGAGATATGATATATATGACACATAAATATTTTTATGCTTTTAGAAAATGACACCTAATCAAAACAATTAATTTAAGAATCAATGAAATATAAATATTTTTCATTCATATATAGTTATTTATTTTTCTAATCAACACATTCATGCATAGTAATTAATTGTTATATTTTAGTCATAAATATTTTATTATTAAACATAGTGTTATTAAGAATTAAATATTGCCAATTATTAAATGAGAACGTTCGGTAAGAGTTTGATATTTACAGTTTTGAGTTAAAATATTACAAAACCAATTCGATCATGCAAGATATTGTAAAGATTGTTACCGGACGGTAGATTTTAATCGTATATTTCTACCGGTGGTCTAGCTTCGTTCCGCGATCGTCTCCGACAAAAAGAATAAGTTTAGCATTTGGTTGTATCTTCCTTTAGGTTTATGGATATTTGATTTTCCTTTTTTTGTCAACAACTTAAAATTAAAAAGGTTCGGTAATCTAAACCGGAAGCGCATAGCTTACATAACACATAGCATACGGAAGTTGGCGAGCACTACGTGCTAACCTATCCGCTTTGGTGTTAAAACTATGCGAAGGAACGAAAGGGAAAAAAAAACAAAATTTCCTTTATACTTTTCAATGTCCTCCAAGTAGATGCAAAACGCAGACCAGTCCTGAGGAGAGGTCACCATCTTCACTAGCTCGATACTGTCTATCAGGAAATTCACATTTGTTCATTGTTGAGTGATCATGCATTGCATTGCCCAACTCAAAGCCTCCACTTCCGCATGTAGTGGTGAGAGATTGTGTCGGAAATTTCGCGCGCCCATCAGTGCTTCTGTTGTACCAATCTGAGGACAATACCATCCCATTCCAGAGAAAGTATCACTCTCCTTCCACGACCCATCAACATTGCACCTATAGTCAGAACAAAAGCTATTCGTAGATGGTAAAGTGGTCACCATATCTGCTTGCTCTTCTATCGCCTCTTCCTCGTGAGCCGCCTCCCAGAGTTTTGCCTCCTTCTCCGCGACTGCCAGTAGTGAAGATGTTGGATAATTGATTTTCCTTTCTGATCTATTTTGATCAGTCATATGACTTTATTACTTTATTTTTGATGAGTCATAAAATTTCAGACGAAAAAAATCATCACACAATAGTTCATTCAAATTTCATTACATGTTTTTGTATTCAACATTTTATTTTATATTCAAAAATCTATTGACCTATTATTAAGAGAATTTTATATTATACTTCGTGTAGCTGGTGAACGTTTTTCCATTTTTTAAAATCAATATTTCGTTAAAATCGTTGCTTCACATTTGATTCAAAATTTAAAAAATCAGATGAAATTAAAACTGACATTATATAATTTTGAATGCCAATTTTATTATTTTAATTATATTATATTATATACATAATTTTTATTATTTAAAATATAATGTAATTTCTTACAAGTGGTATATTCGAGGTATTATTTCACTGTAATTTCAATAAATCCTATTTTATAGATTCTTCATCTTATATACAAAAATGAAATTAACTCAAAAATAGATACTTACAAAAAAAAAATAATTTGAAACATTAAATTATATCGTTGCTAGGGACCCTCCGTAATTTTTTCAGTTCATTAATAAAATTAGAAAGATTGATATATAACATATAAAGATTTTGTGGCAAATTGGTCATGCAATCTCTCCTAATAATATTGAGTTGTTTGATATTTATAAGGATTTACAAAAATGTTAACATAATATAGTGTTCTTGAAGCATTTTATAAAATTTAATTTGTGCGTATGCACGGGAATTTTTCTAGTTACTTATAATAACATCAAATATTTCAAAAGTGACTAGACTAGCATCGCTAAAAAAATTTTAGTCTAGTGGTTAAAGATTTAAAGACTTCTACACCAGGTCTGGAGATCGAATATCAGTGTTACATGTAGAGTCATTCATTGTGGTCGTGTTGTAGGGAGAATTTGCTTATCAATGATGTCGTACACGCAGAACCGTTAATCATAAATTTAGGTGTTACGAGGAGAGTTGCGTCGTGGAGTCGTTCATAAGGTTGTTCATCCGAATCGTATGGGTTGCAGATAACGTTTTATTGCTCATCATTTATAATAAAATTAAGATTCAAATATAAATGTTGTTGTTACTTTCGGTTCGATCAGTGTTAAAAAAAGACTAACATAAATTTTAAAAGAAAAGACAATATACCCCCTTTACATTAATTTTGCTTTTTATAAAAACTTGAATTATTTTAATTGGTAACTACTAATTAAAAAATAAATTATTAAAATCAGGTCCAATTAAAAAAAAACTATCGTATAACTTAAAAAAAGATCATAAAACTATTCTTCATTCTCTTCTTCTTCGATGAAAGAAGTTCCACCGTGTCTAACAAAGTTGTGAAATCCGTAAGTACAAAACCTAAATTTCACTTCTTTCTTCTTCTTCTTCGTTGATAGTGTTGTCATAACCCTTTTCCCTAATTTGATTTATCTCTTTCTCTTAATCCTAAAATTACAATCACTTCTCTTCTTCCCACTGAAATCTTCTGTCTCTAAACCTTTAACCACATCGGACATCGCCATTGAAGAACTGCCGGCGAGGGAACTCTTCCTCGAGGGTCGAACTCGAATCCTCACAGTTAGTCAGAGGTCGTCATTGAAGAACCGCAAACAGTTAGTCGGAGGTCTCTTTCCCTTTTAACGTAATTGGGTTCCTTTTGCCTTAGATTTTATGTGGTTGATTTCTATGAGGTTTTATGGAGGTGATTGAAGGGTTCTATAAAACGATGGGAATTTGATTTTGTCGTGATATGTTTTTGTTGAGTTTAAACCTGAAAAAATAATTGTCTTTGGTGTTTCTGGTTAAAGCTTTACATGTCTGATTTTGTTTCTGGAACTTGTTTACTAATAATAGCCTTTTCTGTAGAGTGTAAGGGCGTCTGCATTGGTTATAAATGAGAGCAGCTCTCATCAATAATATAATAAATGAATAAAGTAAGAGAGAGGGAGAAAAATAGGAAGAGCAGTCTCTCTCGCGAGAGACCCACAAAAAATTTTGAGAGCTTTTTCTTACATGTATCATGTTCTTATTTGGTTTAGATTTTTACTATTTTAAATTAAATTTTTAAATCAATATTAATTACATGAGATACTATAGTATCAACTCTTACCATTGTTGATGCTCTAATATGGCTTACGGTCATGCTTTAAATCATTTTTTGCTTAAAAGTTTGGGTTTTGATTTGTTATGGACTTTGTACTAAATTAAAAAAACGAAGACAATCTATGCATAAAACTGAAAGAGTTATTGTGATAATATGCACAATATGTTTCTTCTTCGTTTTCTTCTTTGTTATCAGGCTATGTTTTTGCTTGGATTCTCTCTTCTAGCTAACTCTTCGCCGGAACCGATCAACGTCTCATCAGAAAAATTGTGTTTGGCGGCGAAACCGCTGGTTTTGCGTCTGCGTTTTCAAGATCGCATTTTTCATCAACGAGACACTTGTTCTTGTTAGTGTTGTTGTTGTTGTTGTTATGTTACCTATTCAGGTGCAATAGTGCATATAATGCAGGTCTTTGCATTATCTCTAAGCACATATCACACCCTTTTTCATATCTCACATATTTCAGAACATATCCCTCTACGTCTATACTATCCTTTAGGCCAACTGATATAACTCATGGTGCATCATATATGATGATTTTTATTGAGGAAGAAGAAAGTAAAACTCACATGATGATGAAAGCCACATTTGGGATACAAGTAGTTGCCATTAGGCCAATAATAGCAACCCTTGGGCTGACTTGAACATACTCATTGTGGTGATACATACTCAGCTTCCTGAAAGGCAAACGAAGAAGAAGAAGGAGAAATCATAAGATTGTACAACACTAAGAAAAAACCTCTTCTGTCAAACATTGAATCACGGTGTAAGAAATTGTCAGTTCTTTGCTACGTATCAATGATGATGCAATCCTGACCAGCTTATTTCTCAGACAACAAGCAAACCGAGCAAGCTGCCTAGAAAACAGATTTGACGTAGGAGCACTCCGAGGAGCATATCTCTCCAACCAAAAGGAATTAGGCAACAAGCTCAATTGTTCTGGAAAACTTACTCCTCAGAGAATCTTTAGCAACTGGACTCATCTCAACGAAATTAATGGTCTGGGTTTTATGGAGCTTACAATCTGGGTGAATCAAGATTTTCGCAGAATAGACATATCCTCACTCCAAAGGGTATTCCGACCAAACCAAAGGGTTTCAGGATATTATTCAAATTGTTTTATATTCTCAAGCCATTATGGAACCAAGGAGAAGTGGAATCACTCGAAAAGATTCTGGGAAGAATTAGTTATGAATTTTCAAAGTCAACAGACTTTCTGCTCGCCTGTCCAGCCTGTTTTCGTGAATTCAAGAGCAAATCATCCATGGGAGGCAAGAGCATTATTCCAGTCATATTTTACCTTCAAGATGGGTCTCTTAGGAGTTCAAAACATTCAAGAAACTTCAGCATCACGTTTTGGATCAAGTGATCAAGATGGCTTAGTTATCTCAGCCCAAAAGAAGTCGAAGCCCAAATTAAGGATCCATTATTACTTGATAGATGATCAGCCACGAAATTCAGGTCCACGAAGCTACAAAATCGAGTTGTTGATTGGTTTACTCTTTACCAATTTTGAACTCAATTGATGAGGAAAACCAGCATTCGGCCAAAGCTCCAATTAATCGGTTTCAACAATTGGTTTTTAGATTAGTATTTTTTTAATTATTTCTCGTTATTGTTTGGTTTATTATTTTTGATACATGGTTAAGTTTTAGGTTATTATTTTCGCAGGAAACCCTAGTAGATCATCTCTACTTAAGTGTTGTAATCTGCAGCTTTTAGATAATTAATCGAAAGTTTTATGCAAGTTTTTTTTCTTCTTCACAGTGATTGTGAACCCTTGTTCATCATTGAATAGCTGTTAGCTTCAGAGTTCATTCTCTATAGATTTTGTCTTTAAGATCAAAAAGGGAGTTCATTCACTCGATCTAAAGATTTATCTATCCTTCTACCCATCATCTCATCATCCCATCAATTTCTATCAAAAGAATTATGTTTTCATGTTCAGAAGATCCAGGGTTGCATCAAATGAGATGTAAAGTTAGAATATGTATCAAAATAACATTTTTTCAGACGCTAACGGAGGGAGAAAACCCTAGTCACCAGAGACAGAGAGAAAAGAAATTGACCATCGTGGTTTACCTTTCCAGTTACTAGATCTTTGTACTGGCACTGTGAGAGGACTTTTGTTTCGTATTTTGTTTCTCATGTCTTCGTTTTATTTTATTTCCAAAAAAATTTCTTGATTAAAAGACAGATGCCTCATCGCTATTGAAGGTGATTTCTCACGATGTTTTTGTTCGGCAATGGGATTTTTGCTTTGCTCCGGATTGGAAGTTCAACGGTCGGTTTTCAGATCGAAAGGTCAATGGTCTAATATCGGATCGGAAGTTCAACGGTCTGATGTCGGATCAGAAGATCGATAATGTGTTTTCTCATTTGAGACACAACAACGCTTTTATCTTTGCAGTATTATATTTTTTCCTTCTTTTGAAAAGATATTTTATCGATTCAAGATATGATAATTTCCGTTATTTCAAGATATGTTCCGTAATCTCAAGATGTTATCGAGCGGTGAAGATGATGATACACATATAGTGAAATTTGGTTTATCCTCTTTCAAGTCATATGACTCTATTATTTTCAAATCATAGGACATTATTTTCTTTCAGTTATGAGACTAGTTTTTTTGTCATCTATAGTCTAATGACAAATAGTTCCTCTCACTAGATACATGTGCAGAGTTCGAACCCTGGTTTCGTGAGATGGCAGCAGAGGTGATGCAGACATTATGAGACTAGTTGTGTGCTCATTTTTTTTAGAAATCAATTCATTACCGTTATGCCTATTGGTGTACGAGAACTGTTTTGATTTTCATGTATATGTTAGTACCTTCATAGTAAACGGTATTGTGAAATTATTATTTAGAATAAAATATTTTTCAATATTATAAAAACCAAATAAATAAAAAGTGGAATTGAGTTATTTAAAACTAACTAATATAGTAGAATAGAATATTAATTTCTCCTTATATAATTTGATTAACTAAAAAGTTTCAAAATATTTTATAACAATAGAAATTTGCATTTTACGTTTTTACTCTTACTAGATTTAAAAATTTTGAAGTTATTTTAAATTTTATTAAATATATTTCCTCAGTTAGATATGGAGCGTATCTCCTCCTCAATTTTGTTGAAGATATTGGACTAGAATTTAATTTTCCCTTGACGTTTTTGGTAAGTGAGGTTTTTTTTAACACTGATCGAACCGAAAGTAATAACATCATTTATATTTTAATCTTAATAAATCTATTACAAATGATGAACAATCAGACGCTATCTGCAACTCACAGGACTCGAATGAACAACTTCACAAACGACTTCACGATGCAACTCTCTTTGTAACACTTGAATCTATGATCAACGATTCTGCATGTACGGCATCCTTGATGGAAAAGTTCTCCCCGCAACACACGAGACCACAATGAACGACTCTGCATGCAACACTCTGAAATCTCCTGAAGCTTGCACCTGAAAATTTGCAAGAAATTGCATTCTCTGGGATTCGAACCTCATACCTGATGTAGAAGACTTCAGAATTTTGACCATTAGGCGAAGGGGCTTCCACAAGTAAGTGAGGTTATTGGTATATATATATTTTTAGTGGATGTGGAAATCAAAACTTAAACGAAATACAATGTTATTCGTATTACAATTTTAAAATTCATGTTCAAACCATATGTTATTGGTTGTATGATTTATGAATATTAATTGAAGTTATGCATTATTTAAATATACAGATTTAGTTATGGATTTGATTTTTGGTGTTTGTTGATATGGACGAAATTTTTTATTAAAAATATTGGATAAAACTTATATATCTACAAATACAAAAAATTAAAAATCAGTAAATTCTACAGATTTGTCAACCTTGTATGAATTTTCAAATTAATCAAAATGTATAAACAAATAACACATCCTAAGATGCTGAATAGAAGCACGGTTGAGGTGCGGTTTTCAGGATATTTTCTCAAAACCGCTTTAAAGCCACTAATCATAATAAAAGTTTGTAGTTTGCGTTTTTTCTAAAATAAAAAGTAAAACCCCACACACAAACCAAGACACACACAAAAGGTAAACCGCAATTTATATATGTACCACAGGTGAAAGCTAATGGTTTATTAAAAAATGCATGATATGTTACAATTAATTTAAGAGAAAATTGTTAAAATAGAACAAAAAACGAAATCATTGTCTTTATAGGGTAAATTCTTGAGCCATTTTTTCTTTATATTCTTTTCATTTATTAAAATTAATGAAAAAATAGTTTTACAAGTCCAAACAATTATAAAAAATAAGAAAGGTGAAACAAATACTCATATCAACATACTTGTATTTTTTTTATTTTTAAAAAAAAAAATTTAAATAAGTATTTAAAAATTTGTTCTACGAAAAGGAGATGTTAGGTTCTGTCAAAAAATGGCCAAGTTGAATCGGAATTTCAAACTTTGTTAGACAATATACGTCTTTTAGAAAGACAAATCTAACTTTTGATATAATTCTAAATATGCGGAATTGTTTCTCTATAGAATTCAAAGTGGGTTGCAAAAGTTTGGAATAGAGAGTCCAATCTTACAAAATTATTCTAAATATTTTAGAATGAACACTCTAAATTTACTAAATTGTCTACTAAAAGCAGAGTGATTTCTCAAACTTATTTTCTAATTTCTACGCGAAGTTTAAACTTGTTTTTACGGATAAAGTCAACCATATCTCCGAAAATAAGGGAAGTTCAGTTAGTAAATATTCTGAAAAGATATGCAAATCTTTTTTATTTCCATACTTGATTTACCTCGGATTTTTTTTTTAAAAGAAACCCTAAGCGAATACCAACTGTCCTTTATTAACAATAACTTGATCTTTGAATTTTGACAAAATTTTCTTATTAAATGATGCATATCTTTGTGTCATGTGGTGCGTGGGAATTAGGAGCATCTACATGATGGGGATTCTCGGTTGATGAAGAGAAAGGGGGAAGATTACTGGTTTTGGATTCGAGCTCCACTTAGAAGAGTTAAAGACAATGATTTTGGAGGATTTCAGTATTGAAGAGGATGCCAATTTGGTGTTGAGTTATCTACCTAACGACTTCAATACATTTGAATTCCCACCCGTGATAATTTCAAACAATCGGCAATTGAATACTTTTATTGGTTTTGTTAAGAAGAATGCCTCTCATTGATTGTGTGTAACATATAAAGAAAATTTTGGAAATCCGTATAAATGCCACATTGATCTTAATATGACACCTACAGATTCAAGTACTGATGAAAAGGATCGAAATTCTTGTCACAACGGAAACGATTCAAATTATGGCAGGGATGATGATATGCGTAGAGAGAAGAAGAAAGAAAAGATTAAGCAAGTCGACATTGAAGGAGAAGATTTTGATGTTGATACCATGAGCTATGAAAAAAAGCAGAGGAAATTCTTTGGTTGATGTTGTTGAGAAGGACCAACTTTTTTTGCAACAAAACTGCATTGAAGTCGACGCTCGAGATATGTGCGATGAAACATAACTTTGTCTGCATGGTTATCAAATCCAATAGGAAGGTATGACATATTAGGTGCGAAGATATTGCATGCAATTGGTCTGTCTGAGTAGAATGTTTGAAGGATCCGCATATTTTGTCACTAAAAAGTATGTCGGTGAACATTCATGCGCACCTTCAAGAATAACCGATTCCGGTAAGACACCATTAGTGAAGACAATAGGCGGCCTGATAATGCATAAATATGAAGGTGTGAAGGAAGGTCCTAAACCTAATGATATTGTACAGATCATGCATATTGCTCATGAATGTGAGATATTGTATTCTTTAGCATGGGATGCGCGTGAATTCGTAGTCAATGTTTAGAGGTATTCCGGAGAAGAGCTACGGGAAAATACCAAAATACTTGCACATGCTTGGAGAGGCTAATCCGGGGACACATTCGTCATATAGTACTGACATTCATGGTAGATTTAGATATCTATTTATTGTGTTTCGCCAATCGGTTAAAGGGGTTTACAAATTCATCAGGCGTGTTATTGTCATTGATGGGACATTTTTGAAGAGTAAATACAATGGAGTTCTATTGGTTGCAGCTGCTGTACACGGAAATTCAAATTTATATCCAATTGCATTCGGGGTAGTCGACTCTGAGAATGATCGTTCTTGGGATTGGTTTTTGAGACAACTAAAGGTTGTTATTGCTGATCATTATGATCTGGCTTTCATTTCGGACAAGCACGGGTCAATCACTAAGGCACTTGAGAACGTGTATCCGGCTGCTAGACATGATATTTGTATTCATCATTTGTTGAACAATGTGGTGACATATTTCAAGGGGAAGGGATTAGCTGGTTTGATTTCAAAGGCATCGAAGGCTTATTGAGTTGCTGAATTTCAAAAGAGGTTTGTTGATGTTTACAATATTAGTCTTGGAATTGGACAATATCTAATAGAGGGTGATGTGCAAAAATGGGCTAGATGTCAATTTCCTAGATACAAATATGACATTAGGACTACGAACTCTGCTGAATTTATAAATTCTACATTTTCCTTGAGACAGTATCCAATAATTCCTTTATTGGACAATATCAAGGAAATTTTGACACGATGGTTTTTTAAGCATAAGAAAAAGATTTCTAAGCATACCCATCCGTTGACCATAGATGTGGAGAAAAAGGTTGCTAAGAGAATTGAGAAGGGCAAACTGATTGTAGTTTACCTTGTCGATGAGAATATGTTACTTGTTAGAGGTGATGTAATCGATTACTTAGTTGATTTGGATAGACGGACTTGTTCGTGTTGGAAGTACGACCTCTTAAAGATCCCTTGTCGACATGCAATAAAGGTTGGTTTTGCTGTTGCAGAGAGCCACACTCATTGGCTGACTTGACATACACGACATCAACTTGGAGTGATTCTTATTACGAAAGCATAAATCCCATCTCTGTTCCTGAAGATGCATGGTCCATCCCACACCATGTTGAAAATGATGTAGTGCTACCGCCAGAGACAAGAAGATCTGTTGGAAGATAAAGAAAACGCAGACATGAAACCGTGGAAGCTAAAATTCGTTCATCACAAAGATCACAAGGGAGTAAGCTCCGCAAATGCAGTAGACATGGTGAAGTTGGACACAACAAATCAACTTGTGAAAGTCGATTGTTTTAAGTCTTCTTTTGTTTGAATGCTTTTGTTTCTTGAACTTGCAAGTTTGTTTTCAATTTTCTTTATTTTGAAGGCTTTTGTTTCATGAACTTACAAGTTTGTTTTAAGTCTTTTGTTTCTGTAGTTTGTTTGTTACGTAATAGACCAAAACAGAGATAGAATGTAAAATCATTTTCAGAACACAACTCTCGTTAACCATTGAGTTATGTTGTTAATTAATGAAAGCAATAACATAATAAAATTACATCGTTAAAAGTCAATCATTCTCCATTACATAGTCTTCCTAAAAGCCACTGAATGGATCCTATACAACCTACATCAAGAGATTCATTGTGTTTCTTTACTTCTTCCTCAACAGTCTTCTTCAAACATTCCTTCATGTTTTCAGTTTCCTCTACTATTCTCCCTTGAATAACATCTACCTTTCGAATCTCCTCAAGTAAAGCTTCATCAACCCACTTAAATAGATGGTGTTCATCTTTTTGCTAATTCGAACCCAATAACAAGTGGAAAACCGTAGATAAGAATCCATTTAAAAATTAGGTTAAATAAACAACGAAACATTACCTGTAACCCAATCGCGCATTTATGAAATCGTCTGTAAGGGTTCTCCTTTATTGTTGAGACGTATATCACAACCCACTTCCCACATCCGCATCAACTAGGAACTCCTTCAAATGGTTTTCTTTTTGTCGTCATGTTTTGGAGAGAAGAGATTGGATATAAGGATTTTCTAAGAGGATTTGATGGTCGAGTGTTTCATATAAGGAGTGTATTAGGTCTTAGATGCAATTGTATACTGTTTGGTTTAAATTTGGTTTAATTGATTATATTTGGTTCAATTCTTGGTTTATTTCTGTTAAGGTTTGGTTTAGAGATTTGTAATTGTATAGAGTTTGGTTTAGAGATTTGTAATTGAATAGGGTTTTGTTTAAGGTATAGAGGTTTGGTTTAGACATTTGTAATTGTATAGGGTTTTTTTTAGGGTATAGGGGTTTGGTTTAGAGATTTGTAATCGTATAAGGTTTTGTTTAGGGTATAGGGGTTCGATTCATTTATGGTAAACATTTATCTTACACCTAAACAAAAACGGATACATTTTAGGTAATAAGATTGATTTAGGGTTTATGGATTCGTTATATTTTAAGCTTAATATTATGTGTTGGCCGTTTTCGTTTAGGGTATAGTGCTTTGGTTCAATTATGGTAAACATTTATCTTACACTTAAACAAAAACACTAAACATAAATCATTCAACACTTAAACAAAAAACAGTAAACGAAAGCCATGATTCTATGATTAAACATAGACTAAACATAGGATAAAATAAAAGTGAACCAAATTTTATATTGCTAACACCAAGAACTTTAACAAATTTAGTACCTACATAATCTTCGAAGTGTTTTGAAACATAATAACAATCGACATAACCATTTAATCGACTAAAAAACACCAGAAAACAGAGTTTAAACTTCCCTAATCACTCTTAGCACTATCACTACCACTACTTGAATCAAGCTTCTTTCTCTTCGACGATAAAGCACGAGACTTTTTCTTTTGAGATGAACGACGAGGCTTCTTCTTGGGTCTACAATAGTAGCTATCTACACTGACATCATAATCAGACCCAGAGCAAGAGTAGTCGGTCTCACCTGAGAAGGTTAGCGGTTGGTCGTCGTCTTCAGAAGAATGCTCCATTGTTTCACTTCCTTTCGGAAACTCAGACCTGTGAAGACCACTCCAATCCTTCAAGTATCCATCGGAGTCTTCATCGGCGCTTTCATCTTCGGAGTCTTCGTCGCTGCTTTTGTCTTTGGTACTACTACGACCTCCTCAATTGTCGCAGAGAACTGATTTTATCGGCGACTCAAATTTAACATTGGATTCTTCCCAACCTGACGAGGAATAGCAGTCATCATCGCTGCTGATGATGATAGAGTTGTCGTAACTATCTCCTGGGGGTTATCCCCGTTGTCATCGCCTGCATAAAGGAAAGAAGTAGTTTTCAAAAGCCCTAACATGCAAAACAGAGAGATCAACACAGAGAGAGAAACAGAGACATAAAACAGAGATATAATACAGAGCATCGAATACCCCTAGAGATTGAGCTCACCTTGGTTTGGAATGTGTACACATGGCTAGAACCGGTTGAAAGAGAAGACGACGAGTGGAAATCTGGGAGAAGAACACTCGATTTTTCTCTGAATCGATTTCGTAATAGAGAAGATGAAGAAAACAAAAAAAGACGCTTATTAGATGTTTTTCTTTTTCTTTATTTAAAAATATGCAATTAATTGAAATGACGCTTGGTAGAGGATGACGTAAGACAATTGTTTCTAATTGGGCTTGCAATTAATAGAAAAGACACTTAAGAACTTGAAATGACCGTTATTAGATGCTGGCGTAAGGCCTACACAATTATTTGAAATTTTAATTCTTGGTTTATTTAGTTTAGGGTATAGGGGTTGTGTAGATATATGTAAGTGTATATGGTTTGGTTTAAATTTAATAATTGTCTAAGTTTGGCTCAATTCTTGGTTTATTAAGTTTGGGGTATAGGCTTTGTCTATATATATGTAAGTGTATATGGTTTAGTTTAAATTTAGTAATTGTCTAAGTTTGGCTCAATTCTTGGTTTATTAAGTTTAGGGTATAAAGTTTGTCTAGATATATGTAAGTGTCTATGTTTTGGTTTAAATTTAGTAATTGTCTAAGTTTGGTTCAATTCTTGGTTTATTAAGTTTAGGGTATAAGATTTGTCTAGATATATGTAAGTGCATATGGTTTAGTTTAAATTTAGTAATTGTCTAAGTTTGGTTCAATAAGCAGTTATGGATTAGGGATTTATTTAGTTTAGGGTTTAGGGATTCGTTAGTGATATGATCATGGACCAAGAAGAACTAAAGGAGCAGCTTGTAGCTGAGGATGCAATGACAATTCCGAGTGGT
>OVAN01005577.1:0-23205 GCA_900406275.1 Anastatica hierochuntica | reverse complement strand
AAAAATAACTTTAGAAGATAGCACAAACACTTCTATTACCTTCTCTTGTCATTGTGATCTTTGTAGTTAAAGACAAGCAACTTGCTTTTGAGCAATGGAAATGAAACAAAGTCGAGACTCAGCAAAGTCTTTAATAGAAGCAAGTAGAAATATCCATACAATTCGATAAGTTACAAATAGAGGATGAAGAGGAAACAAAGTTTTGATGAAGAGGAAAAAAAGCAAATGCTAAAGACATAACATATATAGAAGTGCAGTGAAACAGAAGAACCCGTGACTTCATTCACATGTCCTACAGAGCAAAAAACTTGCACTTCTCCTAATGCACCCGTGACTTGGTTCACATGTCATACCTGCAAAAACAAATAAGACAAGAGTTAGCATAACTCCAAACAAATAAGAGAAAACTTTTAGCATAAGTCCAAACAAATAAGAGAAGAGTTACCATAACTCCAAAACAAATAAGAGAACAGTTAGC
The DNA here is from genome assembly GCA_900406275.1 of Anastatica hierochuntica. NCBI lineage: Eukaryota > Viridiplantae > Streptophyta > Magnoliopsida > Brassicales > Brassicaceae > Anastatica > Anastatica hierochuntica. The sequence continues at coordinate 22,727 of OVAN01005577.1, read as the reverse complement.
ATATAAACACATCATAACATCTCAGCCATCAGTTTGAGTTTAAGAGATGCTTCCATCTCAGAAAGTGGCTCTTTTTTGGTAAGTAAGCTGTTAAGAAGTTTCTGTTTAGATAGTTTTTCTTTGATTTCCATCAAGGACTGTAACTTAGCCAACTCTTCTTCTTTGCCACTCTTCTTCCTCTTGCTATCTGCTTTAGCAGCCTTCACCCCAACAGGTCTACCCTCTGCCTCTTCGCCATCAACCTCAAACACTTGTCTGCGCTTATCTTTCACAGTGTCCTTAGCCACAATGGTGGAGCACCATTTCTTGTCATGCCTCAGCTCCCTCCAAGCATGTTCAAGGCTGAATTTGATTCCGTAGTCATTGTAGAAGATATCTAGCGCAACTTTCATCACATCATCATCATTTTGACCACTTCTCTGCTCCCTCGAAGCCGCATCATAGCATCCAACAAACTTGCAGACTTGATCGTTGATCCTAGACCACCTCTGCTTGCACTGAACAAGCTCTCTAGGTACTGTCCCAACCAGGAGAGGGCTTGAGTTGTAGTAGTCTTGAATCCTCTTCCATAACGCAGCAGCTTTCTGCTCATTGCCGACCACAGGGTCTTTACTGGTGTTAAGCCACACACCAATAAGGATTTTATCCTCTTTGGGAGACCACTTCCTCCTCTCCTTGACACCAGACTCATCTGATGCTTGGCTACTGAGCCAAGCAGGTTCAGGTGAATCAAGGTCTACTGAACATTGGCTAATCAGTAGGTTTACAAAACCTAAATTGCTTTCCATTTTAGAATGCTCTGTGTCACTCTAGTAGCAACACAGATCCTTAAGTAAAGGATTCATAACTACCTAACATTTAAAACCAATCTAATCCGAAGGGGATAGGAAGGTAGAAAGCAATTTAGTGGCATTTAAAACAAAGCTCATCTGACTAAGTACAAAGCTCTGTGTCACTCTAGTAGCAACACAAAGACTTAAGTTTAATACCTATCAAATCTGAGGGGTTAGGAAGGTAGAAAGCAACTCAGTAGCATTTAAGTCTAACCCGTTACAAAGTCTTACTGTTATAGAGTTTTATTAAGTCTAACCAGTTACAAAGAATTACTGTTAAATAGATTTACCATTGTTAGCATTGATAACATTGTAATAGAGTTTTACTGTGAATAGAGTGTAACATTGTAATAGAGTTTAACATTGTAATAGAGATTTAACAGTTAATATAGCTTTAGCATTGATAGCATTGATATATTGTAATAGAGTTTTACTGTAAAAGTGTTTTAACATTGTAATAGAGTTTTAACAGTTAATATAGCTTTAGCATTGATAGCATTGATAATATTGTAATAGAGTTTTACTGTAAAAATGTTTTAACATTGTAATAGAGTTTTAACAGTTAATAGAGTTTTAGCATTGACAATGTTGATAACATTGTAATATAGTTTTAATTTAACAGAGTTTTAACATTGTACTAGGAAGTTGTAAGTGAATTACCTTATAGAACAGAATTTAGGTCAGAGACTCAGTTATAGGCCTTTGAAGCTCTTCCTGAACACACAAGAAGGAAGAAGGTCACAAGATTTTTAAAAATGCAGAAAAAAGTATGAGAAGCAGAAGAACAAAAACTAACCAGGCAATAAAAACTAATACAGTACCTGTAAAGAGATTGTATAGTATATTAACATGAATGGGAACGTAATACATTTATACAGGAGTTGATCCTAAGAATAAGGGATCTACACTAACTAGAGAATATATTTGACAATATATAAGACTCATATCTTAACTACTCTAAAACGCCTCCTCAAGATGGACCAAGCGAAGCGAGACAAATCTTGACACACAACGGTTTGAACAGAGCACGAGACAAAGGCTTTGTCAAGGCATCGGCCAATTGGTCAGCGGAAGAAACATGTGTAACACGAAGAGAACCCGATTGTACCATATCACGAATGACATGATAATCAACAGCGACATGTTTCATTCTTGAGTGAAAGACTGGGTTTGCACATAAATATGTTGCACCAATATTATCACAGTAGATCATGGTGGTTCTTTCGTAGTAAAACCAAGTTCTTGAAGCAAAGAAAGTACCCATTCCACTTCAGATCCTGTATCCGATACTGACTTGTACTCAGCTTCAGTAGATGAACGAGCTACTTTCTTGTGCTTCTTAGAAGACCAGGCGACTAAGTGCTTGCCAATTTAGACCAAGTAAGCTCCCGTAGACATGTAATCATCTTTGTCTCCAGCCCAATCCGCATCGGAAAAGGCATGAACACGAAAAGGATTAGAGGCAGAGAAGAAGAGACCCATTTTCTTTGTGCCGCAAAGGTATCTTAAGATTCTCTTTGTTGCTACCCAATGATCTTCACACGGTTTGTGCATATATTGTGATAACTTATTAACTGCGAAAGCGATGTCCGGAGGAGTGAGCAACAAGTACTGAAGACTGCCAATAACTGAACGATACTCTGTTGGGTCAGAGAGTAGTGAACCAGCCGTAGCAGACAGAGGATAGTCATGTAACATTGGCGTCGAAACATGCTTATTTGAAACTATATTAGTCCGATGTAACAAATCATTAATATATTTGGTTTGCGTAACTGTTATACCAGAAGCATCACGAGCTACTTCAATGCCAAGAAAGTAACTCAACTCTCCCATGTCTTTAAGTGAAAACCGAGTAGCAAGAAGATCGATAAAAGCTTGAATGTGAGTGCTTGAGTTGCTTGTAACGACAATGTCATCAACATATATCAAGACGAAGATAACAACACCAGCCTTTTGGAGAACAAAAAGAGATGTATCAGCTACGGAGTTATAGAATCCACGACCAATAAGGAAGGTACGAAGAGCATTGTACCAAGCTCGCGGAGCTTGTTTAAGCCCATAAATTGCCTTCACCAACTTACACACATGGTCAGGTTTATCTCGATCGACAAAGCCAGGGGGCTGCTCCATATACACATCCTCGTCAAGATAGCCCTGTAAGAAGGCATTGTTAGCGTCAATCTGCCTCAAATCCCAGCCACGAGCCACTGCTTGACTCAGAACAATGCGTATAGTAGGGTGCTTAACCACCGGACTAAAAGTCTCAAAGTAATCAATTCCAGGCCTTTGATTATATCCTTTAGCAACAAGCCTGGATTTAAACCGCTCAATGGAACCATCAGCTCTTCTCTTTACTCGAAAAACCCAACGACAACCTACCAGATTGTAACTTGGATCGGGAGGAGTTAAGAACCAAGTGCCATGCTCAACCTGAGAGTTTATTTCATCACCCATCGAGTTACGCCAACGATGGTCTTCTAGAGCTTGAATATATGTCTTAGGTTCAATATCTTCATCTCGTGGAACTGTTATACTCAACGCGTATCGAGGATAAGGCTTGGCGATCTGGCTTTTAGAGCGAGTGACCATCAGATGTGTATTTGCAGGAGGAGCCAAAGGTTGTGATGCAAAGGGAACAATGGCCAATGAATCATGCGCAGAAGAAGCAGAGGAGACGGCGACACTGCTGCTATGAGAAGAAGAGATGTCCATACCTGAGGATTCCGCTTCTGACATCGCCGGTGACGACACAGAGATAGGCGGCGGGGATTGCTCACCAGAGGGCGACGGCGCACCTGAAACAGGGTGTAGAGAGGATGTAATCGAAGAAACAGAGGGTGAGTTAGAAACAGAATCAGAAAAAGTATCAGAAGGTGAAGAAAAAGACATAGTGGAGCTATTGATTTGGAAAGGAAAAGTGTTTTCGAAAAACTTCACATGTCGTGAAGCATAAACTCTGGACGTTTCTTTATCAAAACAGAGATAGACACTCTGACTTGATGAGTAACCTATAAAAACACAGGGAGAAGATCGTGAATCGAGTTTCTGAGTAGCATAAGATTTTAACCAAGGATAACATAAACACCCAAACACACGAAGTTTTGAATAGTTTGGTGGTTCTTGAAAAAGAGATTCATATGGGTTTCGAAATTGTAAAGATGAGCTAGGAAGACGATTAATCAAATATACCGCAATAGTAAATGCAAAAGACCAGAACTCCTGAGGCATATGAGCATGAGATAAAAGAGCTAAACCGGTTTCAACAATATGACGATGTTTTCGCTCTCGAATGCCATTATGCTCAGGAGTATGTGGTGGTGATGTTTGATGCGCAATGCCATTCTTTGATAAAAATGGTGTTAAGGCCTGAAATTCACCACCATTGTCAGAGTAGAAGGTTACAATTTTAGATTAAAACCGATTCTCAACAAGTTCTTTAAAACATGTAAATGTTTCATAAACCTGAGATTTGCATTTAAGAGGATAAATCCATGTATACCGGGTAAAATGATCAATCAAAACCAGATAATACTTGAAACCATCAAAAGAGAAAATCGGAGATGTCCAAACATCATAATAAATAATTTCAAGTGGTTTTGAAGAAGATATAGTATTAGTACCAAAAGAATGTTTGTGACTCTTATTAATGGAACAAGAATTGCATAAGAAAGAACCTTGAAGTTTATGTGAAAAAGGCAAAGAACACTTAGAGAGAATACATTTTAGAACAACAAAAGCAGGATAACCAAGGCAAGAATGCCATTCGGTCATAGATGTTTTTATTGTTGTAAGAACACGAAATTGAGTAGAAGAGGGAATCGAATCCAGCCATTCATACATCCCGCTTTTAGTGCGTTCTGTTTTGAAAGCGCCCCCATGGTTAGCTCCCTCACCTGATAAGACCAAGGATCAAAGGTAATAGACACATGATTATCAGCACATGTTTGTCTTACGGACATCAAATTCTTCTCAATAGTAGGAGCATAAAGCACATTATTCAAAGTAATAGAGCGAGATGGTAAAGCCAAAGAAGTAGAACTCGTATGTGTTATGGCACGACTCGATCCATCACCGACCACAACAGCTTCATTGCCGTGATATGGCAAATGTAAAGACAAGTTGTTGAGATCAGAGGTCACATGATGAGATGCTCCACTATCTAATAACCACGATGGAGGATCGGGAAATTGATTAGAAGGAGCAGACATCGTTGTGTGATGCGCTCTAGGTTGCCACAATGTCGTATGTGAAGAGTAAGGAGGCGCAGCATCCATGGCCACTATACGAAACTGTGTGCATTGCTGAGCACTATGTCCTTGAACACCACACGCTTGACATTTGCCCAAATATGGTTTGGAGAAACTAGGAGTGAATGAAGGTCGGTTTCCATAGGCTCTGTTTTACGATTGATGATCAAATTGTTGCGGTCGATACATAGGCTTTGGCTTCTGCATTATAACGTTAGCAGAGACAGGAAGAACCAAACCTGATTGAGTTGTGAGAATTGCAGCTTCTCTGTTGACAAGTTTATCACGAAGTTCATCAAGTGTGGGAGGAACATCTCGGCCATTAACCTGTTCAACAACACCACGATAATCATCATCAAGTCCATCAAGAATGTATTCAATTACATCTTCATGATCAAGTGGCTTGCCAAGCAAAGCTAATTGATCAGCTTTGACTTTGATAGATTGCATATATTCATCGATGGTTTTCTGCCCTTTGCTACTTTTCTTAAGAGAATCATTGATCTGTTTCATATGACAATGTGAAGGACGACCATAGGTAGATCGAAGGATGTTCCATGCTTCAAGAGAGGTTGTAGCCATGGAAACAAGAGGTTGAAGAGATAGAGAAATAGATCCAAGCAACGCCGAGAATATTAGCTTATCCTGACGGGTCCAAGCTATGTATTCTGGATTTGGAGTGGTGAGAGCATTAACCTGCACCGTAGGAGATGGAACCAAAGAATCATCAGAGATATATTTCTTTAGATTATGCCCATCAAAGAACAAGGAGACTTGAAGACTCCAAGTTATGTAGTTGGAGGCTGTGAGACGAGTCACAGTACTCATGTTGATGGAGAGTATGGGATAGGTTTCATTAGGATTAACAAGAAGAGTAGATGCCGATGAGGCAGGGGTTGAATCAAAGGAGGAAGAAGTTTGAGAAGCCATTGATTGATTTTCTCAAGCTTTGAAGAACAGAAAAAGGTTTTTAGGAATCTAGGGCTCTGATACCATGTAAAATATAAATGTCAAATATATTTTCTAGTTAGTGTAGATCCCTTATTCTTAGGATCAACTCCTGTATAAATGTATTACGTTCCCATTCATGTTAATATACAATACAATCTCTTTACATGGGTTCCCATTAGACAAACACCCAAAAGAAAGCCTTTTGTAACCCTTGAATTCTTCTTAGCAAACTCAGACACTGTCTTCTCCAGCATAACCAGCTTATGCTCAGTCTCATAACCTTGATCCTTAACCAGCCTAATTTGTCTCTGAATGTCACTCAACTCCTCCATAACCGCCACATCAAACCATTTCCTGATATGGCAGTCTCCATCCTTGGCATTCTCACACATGAAGTACCTTCTCCCTGGATCTTTTGAGGTGTAAGACATGGCAACAACAGGCACGACACCACAATAGCATGTCTGCGGGATTCCATCATCACACTCAGGTTGAGGTGGGTACTGAACCGGCTGGCTGTAGCTACTCTCAGCTTCATCAAGAAGGAAGGCAAGCCTATCATTATCATCTGATGAAGAAGGTTGGTTGTAGCTATAATCATGTCCCATGTTTCCTAAACCTGAAAGAAAATGTTCTCCTATTATACTTCAAAGGTTTAAGAACTTGTTAAGAACTTGCTAAAACAAGGTAACTATTATACTTCAAAGGTTTACGAAGTTGTTCTCCTATACAATCGTAAAGACCTTAACAACATTAATCCATTGATCCAGAAATCGATACAACAAAGTCACACAGAGATCGATACAAATCCATTGATCCATAAATCACATAGAGGCACACACCCATTGATCCAGAAATCGATACAAACCCAAACCTTCAAAAAACTGTAACAACAAAGTTAAATAACCTCAATCGATTGAAAACCTAATACTTGTAAACCCAAACCCTTGTTATTTATCCAAAAAAAACCCAAATCCTTGCAAACCCTAACTACAAATCGAAAGATCCAGAAATCGATTTAAAAGCCAAATCGGAACCCTAAACGCGAGGAAAACAACAAGCAAGCTAATCTAATACCATGAATCAACAATAGATAGCTTCGATTTACCTCGATTATCTCGGGAGAGAAAATCGCCTCTTCAATCGCCGATGTTTTTTTTGGTTTCGTTTCGCGAATGCGATTTTTTTTTTCACATCGAAAGACATCTCTCTCTCTCCGACCAATTACACGCGGCCACGTCACTAAGGACTCGATCCTTAGAAACTTTATTTAGGGATCACTCCTTAGCGGACTAGGCTTGCAAAATAATACTTTAATTCTAATTGCCTAAGAGTCCACGCTAAGGACTCCTCCAAAAGGGTCGATGGAGATGCTCTAAAGTATTTAATGAGTTCCCATGGCTTTGGGGGCTGGGTTGGTAGTATGCCTATACACACACATACACACATTTTTTTTTTGAGTCAACATACACACATTTAACCTTATTACTTCACATGTTTTTGGTACACATGTTTCTTTTATCCAGTTGAATTGAAATCATTATTATGTAAATAATTGTCATCAGTTCCCATTCCCGTCATAGAAGCTCTGGATAAATTTTACTATAATTCAAAAGCTTATTGACGATCAAAGGAGGTTTTAGCTGCTAATATGCTGGAATTTGAATTGGAATGTGAAGTAAAAATAAAATTTTCTGGACGAGAAACTCGAAAGAAAGCTAAAAATGCAAAGTTAAATGATAGTGAAGACAAGTTGCAGAAAAAAAAATCAAGCGTTGAATAAAAAATTTGAATTCAAAAGAATAAAAAAAGATAAACACGGAAGTAATGTTAAAAACTTTTAGAGAAAAAGAGAGAATTATACAAGGTGAGGAGAAGAAGATAAGTTTGTAAAAGCAACATTTTTCTCCTGATAAAGAAATGGGAGATATGGAAGAATAACCATAAAAAAAAATTATTAACAGACAAAAAAACAGTGTTGTATTTTCTACAATATACTCAGTTTTACCCTAGTTTCCACTTGCACAAGTTCCTCGGAGCCTAGGATGTCGTGTCTTGTTTTTAAATTAACCTGCAAAAAGGAAACTAACAAACTTTCAAGTTCGATTGTCAAAAGGAAACGGTAATCGATATTACTAAGGCCCTCAAAAGTTTCTACTTCTCTATTCCTCTCTCTCCGCCGTGAACCTCATCTACCTTGATGCCGCCAATATTGATTTATCCAGTCAATTTGAAGGTACGTCAACGGCGATTCCTAGTCTTTATTTACATTCTCTAATTTGTGTTGTGATTTTGCAGGTTTTACCCCTAATCCTCACAGGGCGGGATCAAATCAGATAAGATACTCGTTTTTGGCGAGCCAACCCCTCCCAACTAGTTCGAACCCAGGACCTCCTCTTTAAATCGAAGAGTTCTAACCACTGGGCCAACACTTCCTTCGTTTTTATTCGTGTTTTTAGTTGAAAAAACTTATGTTTTCAAAGTATTTTGTTCCTTTTTAGGTTTTTGTTCTTCTTTGTGTTTTTTACAGATTATATGTTCAAAATCGATAGAAGAACGCGATATGGCGAATTTATGAGTTTAAAGATCATTCAGGACAAATGTCGCGGAGAAGTTGGATCACGAAGTGAAGCTTCTGGACAGAGTCACCTAGATCGATCGATCCACATTGCGTGGATCAATCGATCCAAGGCATATCGCAAAAGTCTGATTTTAAAGTCAGTTTTTGAAGTCATGAAAACCGAAAATTGAACTGGGATACTTGTAAACAAAACCTAGACATTTATTTTAGAGAGAATTTATTGTTTTTCTGAGTTTTTGAGCAAGAGAACCTTTTTAGGAAGAGAGAGAAGTTTCATCGTCTGTACTTCGATTTCGGAGAAGAATTCTGATCTCTACTCTTTTATTTATCATTCAATACATTATGTCTTCATACAATTCATCTTGTGTTTATTTGATTGATATGTGTGAGTAGTTTTCTAGTTGAGTTTAGGGTTTCTCATAGGGGATTTCATGGATATGTGATTGCTAGGTTGTTAGATGGGGGAAATATCAATTGATCTTCATTTATCTTCGTGCTTAATGCTTGAATTGGCTTGATCACCTAGTTTATGAACTTAGGTTGTCTAATGTACTGAAAGTGTTTGATTAAATGTCTGAAAAAGGACGAATGAGCAAATTTTCACAGACTAATGGAAGTTGATGTGTAAGTAGTTTGTGAACAAATCAATTCCTTTTTGGAATGCATGTTTAGGATTCAAAACTCAACGGAAATTAGTGTCTAGAATCTTTAAACATAGGTAGCTAGCGCTACTGAAGTAAGTTGACTATTATTTTGTAAATTGAGTTCACGATGGTTCTTAAAAGTCTCCCTGAGAACAAACTTGCAATTCTGATGAAATGATTTCCCTGAGAACACCCAATACCCAGCGTTGTTCTCTAATTGATTTACAACATATGCATTTCTTTGTTTCTTGATTGCTTGATTTTTAATTTCTGCATCACCCTACAACTCTTCTTTTTCGTTTTAGTCCGCGTTTGATCTGATAGTTTTTCGTGCAACCTTTGGTCTCTGTGGATTCGATCCCGAACCACTACAATGTGCTTAATTGTATGCTTGCAGTGATTTCTCGGGTGAAAACCTGAGCTATCAAGTTTTCTGGCGCCATTATCGGGGACTAATAGGTCGTGTTAGAATTTAGGATCATTGCGTGCCTATGACATTTACTTTACTTTGTTTAAGTCCTCCTTTTTCTTCTTTGTCTTGTGCTTTCAGGTGCATAAACAGACCTCACTCTATAAGCCAAGGAAAAGCAAATCTTCTTGAGTTTGAGCAGGAACTTGGGCGTCTAGAGAGGCAGAAGAGGAAACAGAAGTCACTTGAGGGTAATTTGGAATATGAGTTCGAAGACACTATGGGTGACCATATGGAGAACTTACAGATCCAGAACAATCCTCTCTTTCCTGGAGCTCTTCCAGGAATCAACCCACATGTTGGAGGTGGCAATAACGCTGGTATTCCATAGAGCAACCAGAAAAATGTTGCAGCTGCGGGGCAACATGGCGTGAATCAACCTCAACAGAGGGTGACTTTGGGCGCAATATGATACACCTGAGGCTTTCTATGCGAATCGTGTTGGGATTCGACCACCTCCTATTGAAAGGAGATACTTTGAAATCAAGACTGGTCTCATCAATTTGGTGCAACAGAATCAATTTCATGGGTTCCCATTCGAGAACTCAACGCACCACCTAGATAAGTTTGAAGCAATCTGCAATACTATTCAACATAATGGGGTACATGTTGAAGCTCTGAAGTGCAAGTTATTCATCTTCTCGCTGAACGACAAAGCTATAAGATGGTACAACGGTTTAAAACCGAACTCTTTGACTACTTGGGATGAAATTAAAGCGACTTTCTTGGGAAATTTCTTCACGAAGTCTTGATCTATATCTATCAGAAACAAGATCGCTGGATTTCAACAATTGGGTACAAAAAGTTTTCATGGAGCCCGGGATAGATTCAAGGAGTACACGAATGATTGTCCACACCATGGTTTCACATATTGGAATCTCCTTAATATTTTTACAATGGGATTGAGGAAAAGTATCAGAACGTCATGGACACTGCGAGCAATGGTGATTTTATGATAAAGACTGTGGAAGAAGCTTACATGTTGGTGAACAATATGGTGAATAGCCAAGCTAATCGCATGTCTAATTTTGATTAACGTAGAGGAAGCATAGCAGCAGATGCAAAGAGGATTGATGATTTGCAGTCAAAGTTTGATGAGCTGATGACAAAGAATCATAAAGGAGTACACTATGTTGGGGAAAAAAATGATGTATCTATGTTCCAAGAGAAGAAGCTTGGAAAGATGTACCAAGAGTTTATGACTGAAGAGCTGAATGATAATCAAGCATACGTGAATTACATTGGAAACCAAGAGAACTATGGAAACAGAACATTCATTTCGCAGAACCAGTTTTGCAACAAGCTTTTTGGTCATAATTCAAGTATTTTCAATCTAGGATATCAGAAGAAGAGTCAAAATCAGAACATCGATCTTGGGAACAATGGGTATCAATAGAAGCAACAATATGGTTCAGGAGGTTTCAGGAACAATTACCAGTCAGGTTATCAGAATCAGAACCAAAGAAAGTCTTCTATATCTTCCCAAGATAATGATCTGAAGAAAATGCTACAACAAGTGCTGGAAAATCAGACCAAGTCCGCTGCGGAGAGAAATCAGAATGTGGACAACATGTACAATGATCTCAATGGGAAGTTCAAAATATTGAGTATTCATATGAAGATACTGGAAACACAGTTTGCTCAGACTTTTGTGAGCAATAGAGCCCCGCCATACGTTATTCCAGACAAGCCGAAAAAGAACCCCAAAGAGTACTGCAATGCAATTACATTGAGAAGTGGAAAAACTGTTAATAATGGCAGAGAGGAAAGGATCGATCGATCCAGGGAACCGATCGATCGATCCAGGGAACCGATCGGTCGATCCAGTGCAATTGCATCTGATGCGATTCCTGACAGAGTGGAAAGAATCGATCGATCCAATCTACTAGGATCAATCGATCCAAGCCATGAAGCAGAGATAAATGTTCCAAACGTCGATAAAACTCACGCAGACGCTGAGAATGATTATGTGCCACCACCACCTTATATTCCTAAGGTTCCTTATCCTTCCATACCTCGACAGAGAATCAAAGAGCACGAGTATGAAAAGTTGAAGAATATGGTTGGTGAGTTACATGTTAGACTACCTTTTTCTGTGTCCCGGAGGCTGAACATGATCAACGAAAAGCCCAGAGGCTGAACATGATCAAGATTTAGTGTGATGCCTTTGTCTGTGTCCTAGAGGCTGAACATGATCAACGAAAAGCCCACCAAGATGCCTCTAGTGCTAGCTGATAGATCAATTAAACAGGCACTGGGAATTCTCTACAACATTCCCGTCGAGTTGGAGAAGGCTACGTATACACATATTTCGTAGTCTTGGAGCTTGAAGAAGAGGCCAAGGATCCTATTATCCTAGGCAGACCGTTCTTATCCACTGCTAGAGTCATGATTGATGTGCAGAACGGTCAGATTGATCTCAATCTCAGGAATTTGACTATGAGGTTCAATATTGAGAAGTCTATGAAGCAGCCTACCATTGATGGACACACTTTTTGGGTAGACACGCTCATTGACGTGATTGAGGAGTCTGCTAAGGAGTTGTACACGGAGGACCCATTACGAGTTGTTGTGACTCAGATTGAGAGCAAATATGGGTTCCTGAATGAAGACGCTTCTGAGGTTGCCGTGTTACTGGACTCGACACCCACTATTAAGAAGCAAGTCGCGTACATCAAGCTCGAGGAGCCATCAACTGCGACTTCTACTGCTATTATGGTGAGTTTGGAGTCTGATTGGAGCGAGCTGAAAGCTTCGAAACTCGAGCTCAAGCCATTGACTACAAGATTGAGGTACGTTTTCTTAGGCCCCAATTCCACATACCATGTGATTGTCAATGCTATCTTGAATAATGCTGAGACTGCCTTGCTTCTTTCGAATTTGAGGAAGTAAAGAAAAGCATTGGGGTATTCTTTGGATGATATCATATGTATTTCTCCAGATCTCTGTATGCATAGAATCCATTTAGAGGATAAATCCAAGACTTCCATCGAACGTCAGAGGAGACTCAATCAAAAGCTGATTAAAGTGGTGAAGAAGGAGATTCTGAAGCTCTTAGGTGCAGGCGTGATTTACTCCATCTCAGACAACACATGGGTGAATCCAGTTCATGTAGTTCCAAAGAAAGGTGGGATCCCTGTCATCACAAACGAGAAGAACGAGCTCATTCCCACCAGGACAATCACTGACCACAAAATGTGCATTGCTACAAGAAGTTGAACTTAGCCAGGAGAAAGGATCACTTTGCACTTCCTTTTATTGATCAAATGATGGAAATACTTGCTAATCACCCTTATTACTGTTTTCTTGATAGTTATTTAGGTTTTTTTTTTCAGATTCTCATTCATCCGATGGACCAAGAAAAGATTACATTCACGTGTTCTTATGGAACGTATGTTTACCGGAGAATGCCATTCAGACTATGCAATGCACCAACAACTTTCCAGCGATGCATGATGTCTATTTTTACTAATTTGATCGAGGATATCATGGAGGTGTTTATAGATGATTTCTCTGTTACGACTCATCGTTTTCAAACTATCTATTTAACCTTTTCAGGATCTTAGAATGATGTGAAAAGAAGCACCTGGTTTTAAATTGGGAGAAGTGTCACTTCATGGTGCAAGATGGGATTGTTCTTGGTCACAAGAATTTTGAGAGAGGCATCGAAGTAGACAAGGCCAAAATCGAAGTGATGACAAGTCTGCCGCCTCCTTCTTCAATCAGGATATTCAGAGCTTCCTAGGACATGCAAGCTTTTACAGATGATTCATCAAGGATTTCTATAAGATTGTCAGGCCTCTGACCTGTCTCCTCTGTATGGATTTCAAATTTGATTTCGACACTAATTGTTTGTTAGCCTTTTAGGAGATTAAGGAGGTTCTAGTTAGCGCTCCAATTATGCAGCCACCGGGCTAGGATTTGCCTTTCGAGGTAATATGTGACGCCGGTGACTACGCAGTAGGAGCAGGTCTTGGTCAGAGAAAGGATAAGAAGATCCATGAGATTTACTACGCTAGCAGAACACTTGATGACACACAGATCAAGTAAGCTACTAATAAAGAGCTTTTGGTTGTTGTTTATGCATTCTAAAAGTTTAGACAATATCTAGTGGGATCCAAAGTCATTCTTCACACCAATAATGCAGCTTTGAGGTATCTTATGTCTAAAAAGGATGTTAAGCCGAGACTGTTGAGATTGATTTTTTCTGTTGCAGGAGTTTGATATGGAGATTCGAAATAAACGTGGCATAAAGAATCGTGTTGCATACCACTTATCTCGTTTGCGAGTGGAAGCTGAGACTCCACTTGATGACAATCTCCCTGAAGAAAATGTCTATATGGTTACCTTGCTGAAGGATGAATACATGGATAGAGTTTATTGTTTTTCCATTAGACATATTCATGATTAGATTCCTTGGTTTCAGACTTTGCAAATTATATGAGTGCAAAAGTGGAGCCACCGAATTTCGCAGGCTATTCGAAGAAAAAGTTCCTCAGAGACGTCATACATTACTTTTGGGACGATCCTTTTCTCTACAAGAGATGCTCTGATGAACTTTTTCGCAGGTGCATTCCAGAAACAGAAGTCCAAGGAATCCTCTACCACTGCCATGGTTCAGAGTATGCTGGCCATTTTGCTACCTTCAAGACTGTTTCGAATGTACTACAAGAAAGCTTCTGGTGGCCTACTATGTTTAAAGATGTCCATGAATTTGTTTTCAAGTGTGATGTCTGTCAGCGAAAAGACAACATCAGCAAGAGGAACAAGATGCCTTAAAACTTCATCTTGGAAGTTGAGGTTTTCGATGTATGGGGTATTGATTTCATGGAGCCATTCCCACCATCCTATGGAAATCAATACATCTTGGTTGCAGTTAACTACGTTTCCAAATGGGTTGAGGCGCTGACCAGCCCTACTAACAACACCGAGGTCATCTTAAAGATGTTTAAGTAAGTGATCTTCTCGCGATTTGAGGTTCCTAGAGTTGTCATTAGTAATGGAGGGGGATCTAACTTCATCAATAGGCTATTTGAGAGTATGCTGAAGAAGCATGGAGTTTGACATAAGGTAGCCACACCTTATCATCCTCAGACCAGTGGTCAAGTGGAGATTTATAACAAAGAGATCAAAGGAATCCTGGAGAAGACGGTTGGAAAAACGCAGAAAGACTGGCTACTAAACTTGATGAAGCTTTATAGGCATACCACACTACATACAAGACTTCCTTAGGCACGACGCCTTATCATTTTGTCTATGGGATGTCTTGTCACTTGCCAGTTAAGTTGGAGTACATCGGATTATAGGCTACTAAGTTGATGAATTTCGACATCAAGCCAGCAGCAGAGAAGCGAATGATTCAGATCAATGAACTCGACGAGATATGACGGAATGCCTAAGAAAACACAAGGATCTACAAAGAGAAGACAAAGGCATTCCATGACAAAAAAATCATTCCACACCATTTCGCTTCAAGAGTTCAGGTATTTTTGTTTAACTCCCATTTGAAATTGTTTTCAGGAAAGCTCAAATCGCATTGCCCGGGACCTTTCAAAATTGCTTAGGTGCGACCATACGGAGATGTAGTTCTTGACGACAATGGAAGGAGATTTACTGTGAATGGCCAGCGACTGAAGCCATACTTCGCAGACGTGCCATCTGACGAAGGAATTCAAATTTCTTTGATGGATCCACCCGCCGTCTGATCGCGCTACAGTCAGACTCGTGACTTTAAGCAAGCGCCGAGTGGGAGACAACCCACTAGGTAGTTTTATTTCTTTTCACTTAGGATTTTTAGTTGTTTTTGATTTTTAGTTGTGTTTTGGAGATTGGTTTCAGGAGATTTAATAAATTTGAGCGTCACTAGGCAGAGTGGAAAGGATCGATCGATCCATTGGGTCGATCTATCAATTGGGTCGATCGATCCTTTCCCTCACACAATAGACGATTTTTGGCAGAACGCCATGGATCGATCGATCCATTGCACTCGGATCGATCGATCCATTGCAAAATTTTGTACCAGGTAACCATTTTTCCGATTTAGTTTACTAAAACTAAACCAGAAACACTAAAACACACGAGACCATGTGAAATTCGGATCAAACTCACGATTTTCACCTCCTTCCCCATTGTTCTTCACCTCAAACTCTCTAAAAATCTCCAAAACACAAAAACCTTATTTCTTAACCATTTTGAACGAAATATTAGTGCATTTCGTGTGGTTTTTGTTGTCACTAAGGTAAACTTCAGGAATATCCTTTTAAAGATTTCAAAATTTAGGTTGGATTAAGAGGTTATTGATTCATACATTTATACTTGGAAATTTGTTGTTCTAGGGCCTCATATGCATGTAGTAAACGATTTTAGTAGGAAATTACACCCCAAATTGGTTGTTTGATGAGATGATTTGATGAGTTTATGTTAAGAACGAAAATTTCTAAAACATGTGTTTTCCTTGATATTCTTGATGATTAGTGTTGATTTCTTTTAGCGAATATACTTAAAAAACATGATTCTAGGATTAGGAAACAAATTTGCACGAATCTGATGAGTTTTGATTTTTACTGTTTTCGGCGGCAAATTTTCGTATGTTGGTGGGTTTTAGCTTGTTCTTCATAGTTTGAACTGATTTTGATATATATATATATATATATATATATATATATATATGCTATTGGACACCTGTTTTTGATGCTAAACCAAATGAAGAAGTTTTTTGAAGGATTTCAAATTTTTGGATCCTCCTTGAAAACGAAAATTTGTGAGTTTTTCTGCGCATTTGGTTGATCGTTGAGTGTTTTTGAATGATGAATTGCTATTGTGAGTGAAGATGATGGGTGATTTGATTAGAGTTTGCCTTTGTAATCCATCAGAATTAAATGGTTTTTGAGTTTTTCTATTTTGTAGGATGACGAGAGCAAAGAAGCAAACAAGACCACACACTAGCTCATCGTCCCGAGCTCCTACGCCAGCTGCTGAGGCTGCTCATGTGCCTACTTTCAAGATGAAGTTTCGTAAGAATAACAAGAAGCATCCCGCCAACCGTCCATCACCAAAAATTGGATGAGCATGACGAAGCCTTCTACCAGGAGCTCCACGCCATCGATTTCTTCGCCACTAAGTACGTTGATGGGTACACTACTACTGCTCTAAGACTCAACACGGGACTTTACACTTTGACTATGAGGATAGGCTTGGGGAGCCTCTTTGATCTTGAGGAGGATGCTTATTCTGATCTTTGCCGCCAGTTTATGGCCTCTGCACGCCTTTTGTATCAGGATCTGGACAATCCTGTTGCCAATGAGGGGACTTTCTCATTCATTATCCACAAGTGGTTGTACAACATGTATATGTTCCAGCTCTGTGATATCTTCGGTTTCTCCAAGGGTAGACATTCTGAGATCCCTCTTCTTCCTTGTGTTCATGATTTATGGGATTTCATTGCCGCGAGTCATTTCACCTAGTGGAAGGCCAAGCAGTTAGGGATCTATAGCCTTGTCTTACGCTACGCCGGAAAGATCTTGAGTTCCCACATCTACCGGAAGACCATTCGGGCAGCTATTACCTACGATGAGTTGGCTTTTTTGTTCGTAGGCGTTAGGCATCTTTGGCCAGGAGCTGATACTGTGAATTATACCCAGGGCCATGAGCTTAACCTGGGAGCAGTGCTGGCTGAGAAGTTCGCCAAATACAAGGCGTCCATGGTTAATGTAGGGAAGTCTTTAGCTTTTGGTGGCATGATTACCAGGATTCTGCGCTATCATCAAGTTCACCTAGTGGGGGAGAAGGCACCAGTGCGTGGGAGGATTCTTGATCACCCATGTAGCTATTGTGATTGTCGTCATTTGATTAACTGCGGCATTATCACGGGTCCTATTCGTGGACATTTCCTCTCTTCTGGACCGCATGTCTATCACTTCTAGAGTTGCGACTAGGTTTCTCTCTTTTGCATTCTCCCTCGTCCTGGTTCGCTTGATTTAGTGAGTGTTGCAGCGGTAGAGTTTTTGCGTAGCCTTTCGGATTTGTGCCCCTGCCCCTTGACATTTAAGAAGACCAAGGGCGTTGGTTCTTCTTCGCAGCCTGTTCAGATTGATGAGGCTAAGGAGCATAATGATGATGCTGTTGATGAGGAGCTTTTTCCTGATGATTTCTCTATGTTTCTGTTTGCTCCACCGCCTCCTCTCGATTGTCATGACAGGGAGTTCCGAGCTTGGACTATTGAAAACCATCAGAAGACCAACAACCTTCTCATGCGGCTTTTGGAAGCCATGAAGAGGAGGATTACTAGTGGAGATCCTTCTTTTAAGGATATTAATGAGATGATTGATGTCGAGGATGCTCAGTCCGAGGCAGAAGTGCACAAGAAGGTGCGACATGACAGTGCTGAACCGTCTATTTGATCTGATTTCCGACACACCGGGTTTTCTTTTCTTTTCTTTTTCGTTTTCTTTTTGCATTTCCTTGTATTTTTTGGACTTACCCCTTCTTCTGATTTATTTTTCCACTGAGACGGTGTGAACTAAGTCTGGGGGAGACTACTTATGTATTTTTCTTTTGAATTTGGTGTCTTTCTTTTGAGTCTTATGAGGCTTTTAAACCTTGTTTTGGATGATCTATGCTTGATAATGACTTTAGATTATTATTCTGCGCATGTGCCTTAATCTTTATCCGATGGTCATTTTTGTAGAACCATTAGCGCAAGCAAACCAAAGAACCTCACTGTCCAAACTCCCCTCTAGAAAAGATGAGAATCAAGATCTTGAATTTATTGTGGTTGATTCTGTGTTATAGGACGATTAATGAATTTAACTTCTCTTGGTCAGGTTTCAATATTAGAAAACGGAAACATCATCCAGGATTGCAATCTCCATTCTTTATCGCACTTTTTGGTAATCCTAGATGGCTAGACTAATTTAGGCTGGTATCACCACCCTTACCCTATCTCCTTGATTCTACATGCATCTTTTTTATGCTCTTACATGCACACATGTGTAACAACAATGGAGAGAGTAGGGTATACATGATTTTTGTTCCTAATTACTTAGGTAGGGTTGTAACCTTTAGGTGGTTGTGACATGGTCTTGTGTGTCTACGGAAAGATGAGAGTATGTCGATGGGTTGTATGCATTTCATTGTGTTATATGGGCATTTCCTTTCGGAAATCATTGTTGTGTAGCTATTCCACCCATATTTTGCACAGAAAAAAACAAAAACAAAAATTTCATTTTTCTTTTACTTATTTCGGGAAATAAGTAGGTTTTATTTGCCCTGAAGGATGCATTTGTTTGAGATTTTAGCTGGTACAATGATAGATGCCAAGGTGGTGAGGAGGTCATGGATTTCAATATGCTCTCTCTCTCTCCAGTGATTTTGCATAATGTCTTGCATTAGATGTTGTTATACCTTTAAACACTTTAGCCTCACCATATCAGAAAACAATTCCCGATTCCTAGCCCGATTTCCTGACGGAGATTACCTGATTAAGAGAACCCGACTGATTTTTAAGAACATAGAGGATCAATCACTTGATTTCGAGTCTTGCAGGATCAACATTTAGAGTATAGATGGGCTCGGAAGGCTATGCAGGGGACCCGGGGAGAATGTTAGAGTGGTCTATACTTTGTTTGGTTAACGAATTTGAAGCACAGAGTAAGTGTGGGAACCAAAATTTGCACTGTCGATTTTCGTAATTAAAGGAAAGCTAAGAAACCCTAACTTTCCTTGAGGTCCCAAATTTCTGCTAAACCAAACAACGAGAGATCAAAATACGAAGAAATAGACAACAAAGTAAAAGTAGAAAGAGAATCGAAAAACAGAGTTGAGTAATCGAGATCTTATTTAGAATCTACGTTTGAGCGTTACAACAAGTGATAAGTCGTGGCTACAAAAGCTGTCGGCGAGTATCCTAGTTCTAATAACGTAAGACTTGTAATCCTAGTTGATTCGCAACTCGCTAACAAAAACAAAAAATAACCTAATTTCTCTAAGTGTAAGTTGTGAAGAAAATTATGTGTGTCCTCATTCTTCTCCTTGGTCTCTATTATATATGCCTTTGTTGGTCAGCCCGATTTCCTTTTCCGCTCTAGATTC
The DNA here is from genome assembly GCA_900406275.1 of Anastatica hierochuntica. Taxonomy (NCBI): domain Eukaryota; kingdom Viridiplantae; phylum Streptophyta; class Magnoliopsida; order Brassicales; family Brassicaceae; genus Anastatica; species Anastatica hierochuntica. Next base: position 2,913 of record OVAN01005577.1, on the reverse strand, counting down.
GAGTATATCCTTCCGCGGAAATATTCCCTTTTTTGAGAATATTCCTTATCTTCACGATTTTTCCATATTTATCTTTGAACTTGACTTTATCGCTTTTTCCATTTATCATTCGTTGAAATCGGCTAAATCGTTAACATAGTTGGGTCCATCCTCGTCCGGAATCGTAAGCGGAATTTTATCGTATTTTGGGCCTTCCTGGGCCGTTTTGCGATTAAGTGACTTTTACGATTTCTTTCAGAGAAATCGTTCTTCGTACGATTATGCCGTGATGGTTTCACGAAACGATAAGACCAATCGTATAGATAAGATAATATCGGTGCTCAAGTTAACCGTTATTGTTTTATATGATTGATACGAAGTTTTTACGAAAAGAACAAGTCTTTACGATTATTATCGTGAAACTTTAACAGAAACTCCAATCGAGACGAAACATGTGACATTCAAACCGAGATTCGAAAATGAAGATGATCTAGAGGACATGGTCTAGTCAACCATGGGCGATTAGACTTCTATCATGAGTCTTGCCAAGAGTCTAGTCGCCCATTGGGAGACTAAACATTATTCGTGTCTAGTCGCCCATGGATGACTAGACTTCATGGAGAGTCTAATCGCCCATGAGTGAGTAGACCTTGTTTGTGTTTATGAATCAACGCGGTTATCCAATGTTTACGATGACTTCTTATCGCTCTGAAACTTGTCTATTGAGAACCTTGGGAGTTATCCGGAAATCTCGGGCGTTGATTTCGATACTCTCGCACTTAGTTGCTCGTGAGTGACTAGACTTTATGAAGCGATCGCCTACGGTTGACAAGACGCGAGGTTTCGACTTTTGGTTGAGAGGAAATCGTTTAGACGACAAGAACCTCAGATTTTAGAATCCCCTTACGATTTTTGTACCCAAAAGAGAGAAAACATTTCCATGGTGCTTTTTAGGTGTTGATTTCATCGTGATCATTTTTGACCCCAACTGTTAGCCCTCCCCCAGTTCGCAAGAATGTTGGAGTGTTCTTGCGAAGTTTAAATCACGTTAGGTAAGTTAGGCGGAATCGATGGCTAAAAAATCCAAAGATGAATAGTAAGTTTCCTTTCTATAAACATGAGGAGTAACTTTCCAAATCTTTCACTTGCTCATTCACAAGAAAATTTCTTTAAGATAGAAAATTCTTTATCCATTCCATCTCTCTCTTCTCTTCTTTTGTTATGGCTTCGAGTGCTCGAGTTTCCGTAAATGCTTCACCGTCGATTTTTTCCCCAAAAGCCTACGAGTTCGGGAGGATGACACCATTATGAAAATCAAGTTCTTGCCACACTCGATTGACCCCGAGGAAGTGAGGGAGTATTGGCGTGTTACGTGCGATATCAAATCTCCAGCACCCCACTCATGGTGTCTAACGAGACCAACCTTTAAAAGGATCGCCGATAGGCCGAGCGAATGTCGGGACTCTTTTCTCGCCACCATCCAGGATTTCTGCCAAGTTCTAGAGGGGTTGTAGTTTTGGATGCCGAAGGATGGAGAGGAGGTAGATTCTCTACCTCGCGGTTTCTTTACATGCTACGAGGCGCACTTGCTATTTTGTCGAATATGGTTTCCCATACCGGGGATCATAATTAAGTTTTTAGATCACTACTACTTATCGATCAGCCATCTTTCGCCCGCCGGTCTCCAACACCTTGTCGGAATCTTGGTTTTAAGTTACGAACGAGGGATGGATTTGAGCGTCGACTATCTACTGGCTTTTTTTATTCGAGGGCCACGGGTCTGCCGCTTCGGTACTGTCTCAAGCCAAGGAAGAATATGTCGGTGATTTAATCATTTACGTTTTACTTCCACAGTTGGAACAAGTGATATTTCTTTGTTCGTTTAGATAGTGCCTCTATCGAGGACGAATACGTTTCCTACTTTAGGCGTAGATGGGGTTCTGTGGGTATCGTTTTTGGACACTCTGATCGTTTTTCTTTTCATTTGCCGATATCTGACCATTCTTTTGTTTTGCAGTCATCTATCTCCTTCTCCCGCATCTGGAAGATCTATTCGTCGTTAGGAACTTTGATCGAGGCGGTCTGTTCCATTGGGGTTACTTTTCCCCGCAACGAGTTCGCAACGCAGTTGAGTATCACAAGAATCGGACTCAACCTCGCACGGTCACGGAAGAGGAGTTAGAACCGAACATGAATGGCTTTACACCATAAGAGATGCCTCCTGACAAGGAGAGGAAGAGGTCTCCCAGGAAAGGGCGTGTGTCCATTGACGGGGGCAGCATTTTCGAAGACAGGAAGGGGCCGTCCGAGGGGACGTGGTACCATGATCTCTTAGGTGGAGATGGAAGCGGTCCGAGTTAACCTTCGTTGCCGCCCTTCGGAGATGGATCCGACTTCGACGCCTTCCTTGCTTCTTTCGATGTCCTGTCACACCAACTCGCGGCTAATGCAGGGTTTTTTAGGTCGGGGCAGTATGCAGAGGCCTCGCGTCTATGCATGGGGGTTAGTTTTCCAGCATACAACACAATTTCGTTTATTCATATGACTTTGCTCCTAATCTTTTAAAGGATCCCTCTTTTAAAGGGTCTCCACGTGATGGATGAGGCTCTTAGGGTGAGTGACTTGGAGGCGTGGACGGCTCAGTTCAAAGTCGAGAAACTCGAAGAGGAGAACTCTCGCTTGAAAATGGAGGTTGAAGCGGCTTCTCTCCGTGAGAAGGAGTTTGAGCAGAATCAAGCATCGTAGGTCCGTCACGCATATAGACGCGGAAAACGCGAGATTTCCTCGGTTATAGTTGAATGTTCAGTTCAGTTAGCAACCGACATTGATCAGTACAAGTACGCACATCAGTCTTTCGGAGAGTACCGCGAGTGTCGTAGTTTAGTGGTGTGGGAACCGAAATTCTCACTGTCAATGATATGTGGTTCACGGATT
>OVAN01005576.1:0-23206 GCA_900406275.1 Anastatica hierochuntica | reverse complement strand
GTGGGTGATGGATCCATATGCTATTTAAGGAAGAAGGAGACTCACAGAAACGCTTCTTCATCTCTTTTACGTCAATTAACACAAATACTTATTATTCCTTTGGTGATTATTAGATCATATTCATGATCAAATCATTGTAGTCATTCACGTTTCGATATCTATTGTAAACAAAACTCATCAATACAAAAAAATCTCATTGATTGTTCTGTCTTTAGCCAAACGGGATTCAACCCACGAATCTCTTCTCTCTTTTCATTTTACAAATTCAAGTGTGGATCACGAGATCCACACTATTGTTCAACATGAATTGTTTTTTTATTTTTGTTCTCTGCAATCAAAACCAACTGGTATGTAGCAATAAAGAGAAAGCTTAAGAGATAAATGGGTTATAAGCCCAATAGCCCATATTTGGTCTTTCTCAATTTCATAAACCCTAACTAAGATCATAGAATGGGCACTTGGAAGAGAAATAGATATGGAGATTTCTGTCATTGCTTCATCGTCTGTCGTTGGTGGAATCAGAGGTTAGGATCTCAAAACCGGGAAGGAGCAGCTTCGATTTAAGCAGTGCGCCTCTACCGAGTATTGCCTTACCTCCGTCGGCGGAAAGTTCCTCGCCGCCTCTCAGTTACGCGACGGACCTGCTTCCTCCGGCTTGATTTTCTACTTGTCCTGGACTAAGGTTCTTCCTTCTCGTTCTGATTTGAGCCTCTGAATGCTTGTCATTGGATTAAAACATGTTTGATTGTAGCATCAAGTGGAAGTAAGGAGCTTCCCAGTGGAGTCAATAACGACCCTTACAGCAAACAGTGAAGGAACTTACCTAGTTGGTGGTGGATCTTCTGGGGATCTTTATCTTTGGGAGGTAATCTTCTATATTTAATTTCACTTAAGCATAAATGAGCAAGACATTTCCTTTTGGTGAAATTAGGTAGCTACTGGGAAGTTACTTAAGAAATGGCCCGGTCATAACCTTTGTGTAACATGCTTGGTGTTCTCCGGAGATGACTCTCTCTTAGTTTCAGGTTCTCAAGATGGATCTGTTATGGTCTGGTCTCTTATAAGGTTAAACCTCAGTTTTTTTTCTTTTTTTTCAAGGCATTGTCTTTGTTCTTATTCCTTGCTCTTGGTTGTTATCCAGGCTGTTTAATGATTCCCAAAGTCAGCAAGGGAACAATCTATATGAACACAAGTTTAAGGAGCATAATTTGTCTGTAACCGACATTGTCATAGACTACGGAGGCTGCAATGCCATCATAGTTTCTGCTTCAGAAGATAGGACTTGCAAGGTACTTATTTGGACCACTAATCTATATGCATTTGATAGTTTCAATGAAGTTAAGCTCTTTCCTAAAGGTTAGCATAAGACGGTTGACAGATACCTAGGCTGTTACGTCGTTGGAGATTATAAAAAACCCTGAGGAAATGTCTGCTTTCCTAAAGGTTAGCATAAGATGGTTTCTGTGAGATCACCTATAAACAGTAGCTTTTAGTGATTCTTGATTCCCAAATGATTTTGATCACATCTCTTAACTTGTTGCCTCTGATTGATGGATATTCATAATGGACTTGTTAATTAACTAAATCAATATTTTTTCTCAACAGTAAAGCTGTGACATGCTTAGCATATTGCGCAGAAGGAAACCTTTTGATTTCTGGATCAGAAGATGGTGTCGTATGTGTTTGGGATCCCAAATCAGGTCATGGAAAAGGTATTATCTTTTGCTTTAGCATTAGTATCTTCTGTTTGAGCTTTAATTGTGGGAAATGATTTTTCGAATTTTATTTACAGGCCCTGTGAAGAATATTCAAGTTGTTAGAAAAGCTGTAATTGCTAATTCAAACAAGGCACAATCTTGGTGGAAAAGACAAGGCTCATTATTACCTCCACCTTTGGAAAAATATGTAAGATCAGGAGAAGATGCCATGGATGGTGTAGTTATTGTTGATCCTCTGCCATTTTGTGATGTTCCTGTTTACTCCTATTTTAGTGCTGACCTTATTAACGAGCAAGTTAAAGAACTTGAGGTATGTATATTATTTTTGTTCCTTCTTTGGAAATTCTCGGGGGAAATCTCTGTTTCTCACATTTGTCTTACTTGCAGCAACAAGGCTGTGCAGCAACGGAGATGGAAATGGAGAGACTGAAACATGAACACAAAAGATCTTTGCTGATGAATGATCAATGGCAGAAGAAATACGAGGATTTGCTTCAGGTGGTTATGGAAGAAAAACTAAACGGTGCACATTTTTTGGAATTATCGTATTGAAAGATTTCTTTTTTTTTTGGATCAAGAATTTTTTACTTGACTTTCCCTTTTCTGGATAAGGAGATTATGATCATATCCCTTGGTGAATTTCTGCATTTTAGGCAGAGGATGTGGTTTTTTGAAAGACTTCCGACGTGGCTTTTGTATCTATCGTAAATTTAAAAAGAATTAAGACCCAAAATTACCAACCTCTCAAGGCCTGATATCTCGGCAAATTGACATCGATCCTCTGTGTCAAAGATGCAATATGGAGGATGAGACCATAAATCATGTGCTTTTTCAATATCAATATGCACAAGCGGTGTGGCATTGTATTAATATCCCGGTACTAAAAAACTTTGCTGACGATCTAGAATATAACATATCTAACATTCTCGACTTTGGAGAAAACATAGCATTGCCTCCGGAACGGTTGTTACTGCCTCTGTTTATTCTGTGGAATATATGGAAGACTCGAATTGAATTTCTTTTCAATAAACGTTTAGTACAAGCCTCCATTGATGCACAGCGAAGCTGGGATGCCACCACATAATGGACGGATTCGGTTGATATAGCGAACAGTCTAAGGCAAAGATCTCCTCGATCATCAAGGTGGGAGGTACCACCACCGGGTTGGCTAAAATGTAATTTTGACAGCTCTTTTCTTCTGTCACGAGATGTGTGTGTTGGATGGATTGTGCGTAACGAGCAAGGTAGGTATCTTTCTTCAGGGCAAGCTCGAGTTCCACAGGTATCTTTCAGTTTACAAGCTGAAGCTTTTGCTTTCCTTTATGTTCATAAAGTCATATGGTCCAAAGGTTGGAGAAGAGTATGTTTTGAAGAGGACAATAAGGAATTGGTTTCGATCATTAATGAGAATCAATCAAATGTTGAAATTGGCAACCTACTTACGGATATTCGGTGGTGGATGACTAAACTTCCTGAGTGTGCATTGATTCATACCAATAGAGAAAAGAATGTTGCGGCCAATTCATTAGCAAAAGATGTATTTAATCACCAGTTTGTTGTTTGTAATTTTAATTGCCCTCCTTAGTCGTTGGTCAACTATTTGTATTCCCCCTTTACAAACTAATAAAATTTATTAGACTTTGAAAAAAAAAAAACCTATGTTGGAAAAATGAAATAATACTACGGTATGTCATATATAATTGATACGACTATGACGTTGCTACTTCCTTAAACCACTTTGGCTGCTTGTACTACTAGTTTCACAATGATAGACAGAAAGATGTTTAGCTATTAGAAAATGTAAAGGCTTGTTCACATAGAAGTAGTAATAGATAAAGACAATACACATGTGTAGCTTATAACAATGCCGAGTGAAGAGGAGTTGGAGGCGAAGCCGAAGGAGAGAGCTCAAGAAGCAACTTAACAAACTTAGAATCCATTCCGAGAAGGTCACTGAAGAGAAACTCGGAACACAGCTCGAACTTCTCGCGTACTGGGCTCACTTCATTATTCGAAGTTAGTGTCGTCTCTTATTGATTCATAAAACGTATACAATCTCTTGTTATATAACACAAAGTTGGGAACAAATGAAGAAGAAACAAGATTTGCTTTCCCTTTATATATAGCAAAATCCAACCAGAGAGATTTGAATTCAGTTTCAGCTACATTTAAAGAAGCAAAGAGACTTTATACAAACAAAATTTCTCCTACCCATGACTGTAGATTCTTAAGATCTCCTTACTACAGATAACAAGAACATAACTTGATAAATAAAATTCGGTAGAGCATTAGCACTACTGCTTTTAAAGGCTGTTTGGACTAGAACTATATCCGGTATAACGGCTTAAGGGCCTCTGAGAATAAGGCAAAATATTTAAAAGTTTTTCTACTAAATACTTAGATTGAAATTCTACTTACTTAACTTAGCCTTTCGTCCGCATAATCGTGATGCTTCCTTTTCCTCCTTCTGTGCGGATTTTGGTCTTCCCTACAACGGGTTTCCCAGAGAATGCTGATGTTTGGATCACACCTGGCTCTTCTTTGTCTTCCTTTGGTTTTGCTGGTGGAGTTTGGATTTTTTGGTTTATGTCCTTGAGAGTCATGTCGCCGTGAACCCCACATGGTTTGATGAATGCAAACGGATAGATGATAGAAGATGGTAGCTTCGAAACCGGCCTTGAAAACGAGTTCCTACCTGCTATTACCACTTAAACATTATAAAATAATGCTTTGTTTTCTCATTTTACTCGCAAAATCAGTGTGTTAGTTTGCGACTGTTTACCTTTAAAGATAACTTTTGGAGAAGATCGAGTCACACGCCGCTGAACTTCCCTGGTCTCTGGTTCTGGTGGCACATTTAAATACTCTGCACAAAACATATGGATTTTCAGCAAGAATAGCCAGAGCTAAAGCAAGCTAAAGAAGACACCAAAACAAAGACATCTGACCCGAAATATCAACTTGTACATCAGGGGAACCGAAACTTCTGAGATGAAACAAAATTAGTTAATTAGTTTATGAAGCAAATGGGCAACTTAACTTGAAATCAGCAAATTAAAAAAGGATTGAAACGTACAGATCATCAGGTAGGCTTGGAGTTTCAGCATCATTTAAGCAATCGGCGTACCACTCTTCAGCATAGAGATCAAGGCCTTCAAAGCTTGAGGCAGAAGGGTCTTCTGAAAACGAGACAATGTTTTGTCAATACGGGAAACCAGATTGACTTGGAAGAATTCGTAAGAGCTCAACCTGAAAACCCTTCTATAAGCTGAGATCCCTCGGGTAAAAGCTCATCAAACGTTTCCTCTCTAGCCTATACATTCATTGAAGAAACATCAAAGAGCATTGAAGATAGTATTAGAACCTCATGCAATCTCCTAAGCCATCAAATGCTGCTTAGATGCATAGCTTTTTTAGTAAAATAACAAGCCACGGTATGGACCTAACAATTGAATTAGTCCATCATATACAGCGAGTAAAAAAGGTCCATAAAACAAAACGAAAGACCGAGATACGGGTTTGTGCACTCACGCTTGATCTTAGGATAGAAGAGAAATTCTCACAGCTGAAAAGGGATGTTTCCACAGGTTGGTCATCGAATTGTAAGATCCGACGCCTCTTTAAAGCAGAGCGAGTCTCACACTGCACTTCCAGTTTCTTGTTCGTCTTATCTAAAGCCCGACTCTTTAGATTAGAAAGCATCACTAGAATAGAAATCAGGAACTGAAAGATAATAAACCGAAAACAAAAAAGCGCAACCTGTTGTTACGTGATAACGCAACTCGCTACATTCCTTCACTGGGGTGGCTACATCATCAAACATGTAAGACTGATCTTCTTGGTTTAGTATAACTTCAGTCATCGTACACTCAGGCACATCCGCTGGAGGTAGCGAAAACGATTCAGTCAATCCTTGTAGTAGTGTGTTGTAAGAGTCAGATGAAGTAGAAGAACTTACACAAATCAGACTGTTGATGATTGTACTTCTCCACTTGCCAATCCCATGAGGAATTACTGCAAAAAAATATTAAGACATCACATGATCAAACCCATGAGTAGATTGCTTAGACCAAGAACTAAACCAACGTTAGATGAATCATGAACAAAGCATACATCATAAGCTCAATCACAACAAGCAAACATGGTGTTTAAGTGGAAATGAGGGATGGATCTTAATCTAAAACCCAAAAAATGATTGAAATGTTAAGTGACCCACCATTCACAATCTCATTATAAACCCAGAAAACAAAGCATTGGAGCTAGAAAAATCCAAATCTAAACGATTTAGAGTAAAACCCAGAAGAAGAAGAAGAAATGGGCAACAACACAAAACAAACCCAGGAAGCAAATCGAGGTGATAAGAAGAGAGAAGCTACCGATCGTCTCCGTAATCCATCGATGTCTCTTAAATCTTTCAGCAAATACTTGTTTGTGGCTCGAGATATGTGCTTAAAAGAAGAGAAAAAGTGAAAGAGAGGCGAGTTTCTCTCTCTCTAGGACACTACACTCACTCTCTGCATAGTTATTTATGAGGAGAGAGAGAGAAAGAGAGAAAGAGAAAAGACCATTGCGAAGCACGCTTCTCTTGGGTTTTCTTCTAATGTCGTCGTCGTGTGTGTTTTCTTCCTCTTTTCTCGCGATTTTCTTCTGTTAATGGCGCAATTAAATAATACTTTTTTGGATAGTTTCGATTTTCGCTTTTCAGATTTACTCCTTTTACAGTTTTACTCCACTCCTATCTTCGTGTTAACTGCAACTTATATATATATATATATATGATATTGTACAATGGAAAATGTCTGATATACGATGTCTAATATCTATACAATACTTTGCTAACATTAAAATTGTATTCAAAAATGAAAAGTGAATTTGCTTAATACCCTTCAAAAAAATTATTTATTTTTTAAGTTTTTACAAAAAAAGACTAATTAAATATTGGGATGATTTACTTTTGAGTGAATTGCCCAAGTAGCAAAAAAAAACCCCTATATTAAAGCTTTTTTTTTGGTCACGGAACTATATTAAAGCTTGTTAACATTTGTATTTATCAATTAAAAAGTAAAGAAAAAACATGATATGAGTTGTCAATTTTACTCTCATTTGCATATTTAGGGGCTGATTGGTTGAGACTGTGACTGTAGACTTTCGCTGTAGACTTTTAAAACTTTTGGCTGTAAAGACTTTTGGCTGTAAAAAATGTGACTTTTACTTTTAACACTAATAAAAGTATAATTGTTAATAAAAAACGTATAATTTGTGATTGTTACCTTGAAAGTTTATTTTTATCAAAATATAATTTATGCAAAATTTGAATATTTCTATTCTCTATAACTATTTTATTTTTTATTTTCATGATATATAAAATCTATTTTAAAACATTAGAATTTGACTATAGTATTAGAGTATAAATTTATAATATATTCAAAAGTTTTCTAAGATATAACAAGAAGGATTTCATTAGATAGACAATAAAAAGTTAAATTTTAATCATTTAAAATGTTTGTTATAAAAAATTATATATAAATTAATAAATATATTACAATAATTTTGGGGTAAAAAAAATGATGAAAGAATAAGTGATGTTTAAAGTCACGTAAAAGTGATTTTAGAAAAATACAAAGGCTGTTAAAAAAGAGGTTTTTAAAACTGTTAACTTTTTAAAGTCTATAAAGTATGATTGGGTGAGAAAATGCTGTAAAGACTTTGAAACCTCTAAAAGTCTTCACAGTTTAAAAGCCAATCACCCCCTTAGCTTCTTTTTGGTAAACTAGGGGAAATTCCGCGCTACGCGCGGATTTGTGTTTGTATTTTTTCTAACTTCTCAAGTTTGAGGTGCGGTTTGATGAAATTATTTTTTATTTGTAGTGTTTTTATTATAGTGCATTCTTATTAAGAGTGTGTAATGTTTAGAAGTTTAGTAATTTGAATATGAAAGCAATAACTAATGTTAATGTGTTTAAAATTTAAAAAATGTTATGTAGGCATAGCGCTTTTAATTAACCACATGAATATAAAGTTTTTCGACAAAACAACCTCATATAGTGTAGGCATGCTTGTTGGTGCTCATATCTTCTCTTCGGGAAGACTTCATGTGTTTTTTTACATAGCAAGAATCTCGGTCTCACCATTGTAGGTTGTTCCTTTGGTAATATGTAAATGGGAGCAAATGCTTCTTTAGTATTAGACATATAACTTTTTTGTTTAGGTGTTTTTCTACCATGTAATTTGTGCACTTTTCCCCCTCTCATTATGAAGTGATTGTCGATCTTCTTCTCATATATAACCTGCATTGTACGCTATGTTATTTTTTTTATTCTTGTAGTTTATATTACGGATTTAGTACAATGTGTCTCATTTTCTCGGTAATCCATTATAAATTTATATGTAGACGATATTCTTCACGTTTTAGAGGTTGAAGGAAAGGATGCTTCAAAACGGCGTGTAGTTTTTTGAAATAACGGGAAGGCGTTCAAAGCTGACGTGGCAAAAGAGGAAGCTTTAGTGGGAGTCATTTAAAGTCCCACCATAGCCTTCTTTGATCACATTCTCTTCACATAATCCATTAACCATAGCCTTCTCTGATCACATTCTCTTCACATAATCCATAATAGTTGTGCCGAGCTCTCTAAGAGTATACCATCATCCCCATCTAAGATGAGAAACCTAAGGCCCAACGCAACCACTCGACGTCGTTTCACTACCACTCACCGTCGTTCTTCTGCTTTTACCACTCTAGACTCTATCAGAGAGAGAACACCATACGATTCTCTATCTTATCGATATCGAGTTGGATCTCCGCCGCGACGGGCTGCGTTGGATGGTAATGGTCAGACGACGGAGGACGCATATTAAGAACAGAACAAGTCAAAACGGAGTTTTAGGGAGGTGGCGATCGTGGGGGTCGAGGAGGAGAAGGGTCGAGGAGGAGAAGCGTGTAGGGTTTCTTTGTTAGTTGGGTTTCGATGATAATTGGCCCAAATAAATATGTATTAGATCATTGTATGCAATTATTGTGTTTTTAAAGAGCTAACGTGGCTTCTTTTTAGAACACTACAAAATGCTTACATGGATAGGCTCATAGCTCACAATTAGAATCTTTTATATAGTTAGATAGTCGCAAATCAAAGTTTCACTATTCACTAAAATTTATAAAATATTGTAATATTATTTTGAATAACTCCTTTATTCAATTCAATAAAGTTCCAAAAATAGAAATCAAAGTTCGCATATAAACAATTGTTCAATCAAATTCTAATAGAAAATTATATATAAAATTTAAAGTAATGACAGAAGTTCGAAAACATAAAAGTATACGTAAATGTAATGGCTTTAGCCAACCAAAATAATTTCCACAGCTCCAATATTGTACCAATCAACCTTTGATTTGGTTTTTTCAAACTCAGATTAATTTGCTTTCTTTAGTTTTTCGGCCGTAGAAACTATTATTTACGCAGCCCAAAAACTGATGCTCTGGAAAGTTTTTACAAAGAATTTTAATACATGTCTTTTTCCGTAAAACCACAATATATATATATATATGTCTATATATATATATATGTCTAACCTTATTTTTTACCTGATCTTATTTTACTAAAATCAGACACATACTTAAAATTGGAACTAAGGAAAAAACCCTAATTGCTCTCTCTTCTCTCCCAGCCGCCAAAGTCTTCAGATCCGTGTCTTCTCTCCGGCCCGGTGGCCTTGCGCCGGCGCCGGAGCTCCTCCAACCCTTCCTTGTTTTTCTTTCCTCTCTTCCCTTAACAGATCTCCCTTCCAATATGCGGCTTTCTCTGGAGAAGAACCGAGACGGCCAAGGAGGAAGGCAACAGATCGGGCTTCTATGGTCGATGGCGAGTTTTCTGGAGAAGCGGCGAGGTATGGGCGGCGGTTCAGCGGAGGTTTAGGGGCGGCTCTGCTACCAGGTTCATCGAGAATGGTTTTCCCCTTTTGATTTCTCGACAGCCATGGATTTTTGGTGAGCCATGGAGACCCTCTCAACTCTTTCATGAATGTTCCACCGACGAGCTTCATTTTCCAATAATCTCGGCGATCCATTCTGATTCATACGGGGGCTACAAAGCGTGAAAGAAGAGGATGGTGTCTCTGTTTTGGTGTTGATGCGCGAGAGTCTTAGATTACCTCCTTTGGTGAACCTTACTCTCATATTTCGCATCAACCTGAAGATGGCTCAGGCTTGGCAAGCCTCATTCAGATTTAAAGCAACACCTAATGGTGTGGGAAGTTTCTAACAAGAGGAAAGCGTCTATTGATGTTGAAGCAATTAGGTCTAGAAAGTCACGCAATATCATTACGACTAATGCTCCGGGTTTCATTGTCCTCTTTGATTAGATTTAGTAGACATCATCCATAGGTTTTGCTTTACTATCTGCTTCATGGTTAATTATAGTGGTTTAAGAGGCGATTCGTTTTCACTAATCAGGGTAGAACGAATTTGTCTCATTATGGTTTAAAGTGCGATGTCGGTTATTGGGTAACGTCGGTTCCGTTAGTGTTCCGGGGTGCTACTAAATACCGAAACATTGTCACTGGGTTTAAGCCTCTTCTGAGGCATTGTGGTTGAAGTCATTTGTACTAAACCAGTTGGTTAATTCAAAGTTGTTGTTGAGCCAAAAAAAAAAAATCAGACACATACTTATATATCATAGGACTATTCAAAACCAAACTAACATGTACATAAATAAATATAATTAATATCTTGATGTCCATGAGTTTGGAACCGATAATCAAGACGTTGTTCGCATGCTTTCTAATCCGACAGAATGGTCAGATTTTGCAACAGAACTTCAGGAATTTGAGAGGGCGAAGCTCGTTTTTCAGTGTGTCAAGATTTCGTATGTCCCACGAGCTACTGTTTCGAAGGCGGATTTGTTAGCTAGACTTGCTAGACAGCACCCGAACATTTTTTTCTTTTGTTGGTTATTCTATTCTGGTGTGGCTTGCCACACCACCTCAAGTTTGAGTAATAGAATAGCCTTTTGTGTCAAAAAAAATAAATAAATAATTATAATTAATTTTATTAAAATACTTATTATTATTCCTAGTAAATGAAATGGTACATATTTATTAATAGTTATTTGTAATAAAACAATAAAAATATTGATCGACGGGTGACAGCTAATATTTACCAATCAGTCTTTCACTTTAAAAAGTCACAGCTAAAACATAAAAGTTACGACAAAAATTCATACAGCTTAAATTTTACAGCAAAAATTATAGAGCTACAGCCGTAACCAATCAAACTCATAGTAGTCGTACTTTTTTATATAGTACTCCAATATACTTGATATAACACGTTTATTTTCGCGAGTATAAAAACAACACAAATAATGAAACATCAATAAGAGATAAATGGAAACTTACTTATTAGTACATGTAACTGAATATGGGAAGTAACTTTACTCAAGTGGTTAAATATCCACCTATGTGGTCACCCAACCGGAGTTCGACTCCACTAAATTGCGTTGTTCCGCGTAGTAAGATTATTTGGCTATGGATTGATCTTGTCGATCTAATTGGTGACAAAAAAAAAAATTGAATATGAACCTTAATGTAGAATTCAATTTATAGTGGAGTGAGTTAATTATAGTTTAGAGAAATTAGGTATAGTGTGATGAATAACTTATAGAATGATAATTATATGAATGATGAGCAAGACATAATTATCTATTATATAGTGTATTACCTAAAATATTTATATAAGGATTATCTAAGTTGGAAAAAATATTAAGTTTTAGAAAATTATAGTATTGATAGTATTGAGATATGTCATATGTAGTCATACTAAGTTTTGCGTACGGACTATGTATATTGATATGGGATATAGAGTACAATTGGCATTAATACAGAAATTATAAAAGTTGTTTTTGTGTTGGTTAATTTTGCTAATATCAACTTTTTTGTAGCTACAGGGCCCCCATTTCTCTTTATTTTTTACCCCTATAGAATGATAATTATATGAATGAAGAGCAAGACATAATTATCTATTATGTATTGTATTACGTAAAGTATTTATATGAGGATTATTTAATTTGGAAAAATATTAAGTTTTAAAAAAACCATAGTATTGAAATATGTCATATGTAGTCATATTAATTTTTGCAAACGGTATAGTCCATTGATATGGGATATAGAGTACAATTGGCATTAATAAAGAAAATATAAAAGTTGCTTTTTGTGTTGGCTAATTTTGCTAATATCAATTTTTTTTATAGCTATAAAGCCCCATTTCTCTTTATTTTTACCCCAAGATCATGAAAAAAAAACAAAAGGGATAAGGGAAGGTAAAAAAATTGATTACGTTAAAAATTTAAATAATAATTTTTTTGGTTATCTCCTATACTATCCAAAAATAAACAATGAAAAAAAGAGGTACATTAGCAGGTGACCTGATACCTGATGTGAACATGGACATTGAGGTCTCGGAGCAACTTATATCTGAGGATTAGCTTGCAGCAGAGGAACACTTTGTAGCTAGGGTTGAGTGTTCAGTTCTTCGGGTCGGTTCGGGTCGATTCTTCGGTTCTCGGGTAGTTCGGTTCCTAAGTTTTGGTACCCATTTAGGAACCGAGAAAATTTCGGTTCGGTTCGGGTCGGTTCTGGTTACTTGAAATCGGGACCGGAAAAGACCCGAAAGTCTTTCGGTCCCAATTCGGTTTCGGGTATTTTAAGGTACCTAAGTATATTTCGGGTATTTTCGGGTACCCGAAATATTTCGGTTCGGTTCGGTTCCAGTTCTTTCGGTTCTTAATTATTGGTAACCGTTCGGGTATTTTTAGAAATTCATTTCAGTTCCAAAATTTTTGGTTCTTTCGGTTTGGTTCTTCGGATCGGGGTAATATGCTCAACCTTACTTGTGGCCATGGATCAACTTGAACCGGACAAAGCATCATGATTTCCTTATAGCTCGATCACGAGATCTAAGACGAAGCAGCAACAACAAGTCGTACAAGTCATTTGCACCAGGATTTGGGCAACTTAGCAAGTGCTTATCCGACCACATTGGTCGTGATTCAAGCTTCCTAAGTTGTCAACGATGGAGGTGACAGACTTGTACTATTTTTTCTTTGTCGGGTTTGTCCCAATGGATTTTCTCGATAAGGTTTCTAACGAGGCAAGACCCGTCACTTGTTTCCCGAGACCCTTTGTTGACACGAAAGACCTAGAAGACTAAGAGACTTGAATTTTAAAGGACAAAGAAGACAAGACGACATTCAAAAAGAGGGGGTGTAAATCCAATGCCCATTTAATGGGTTTTCTCTCATTTATTTTCTTAAGTGTGACTTTGTCTTTTCCTCTCCCTTTGCTATATATAGGGGTCGAACTCATTGTATCATTTTATCAACATTTTCAGTCAAAATTCTCTCTCAAAAATCGTTGATCTTAGTAGTGAGTAAAAACCACTAAACTTTGCTTTTCTTTGATGCGTAATATTCGACGAGAAACGAAGCCGAAAATCCAACAAGTAGTCTTCCACATAGGTCCAAATCATGCTCTAGGTCCGGATGGTTTCACGGGAGCGTTCTTTCAGCAATTATGGTCTACCATCAAGGATGATGTCGTTCGGGTAATTCGTAATTTCTTTGAACATGAAATTATGGAGGTGCAGAATAATCACACTAATCTTTTCCTCCTACCAAAGATTGAAGTACCGAAAACAATGGCTGATTTTTGACTCATTTCTCTCTGCAATGTAACTTATAAAATCATTTCCAAGATCTTGGTAAACCGGTTAAAGGGAATGTTAGGTCACATCATCTCGGATAATCAAGCCGCTTTCATCCCCGAACGTCAAGGAGGTGACAATGTTATAGTTGCTCATGAGATGCTGCACTCCTTGAAATCACGAAAACATTGGGCTAACTCATATATGGCGGTCAAAACCAATATCTCTAAATCCTATGACCGTGAGTAATGGAAGTTCTTGCATGACACTATAATGGCTATGGGGTTTGATCTGAAATGGATATCCTGGGTCATGAAATGTGTTGAATCCATCTCTTTCTCGGTACTCATCAATGGTTCCCCGCAAGGACACATTACTCTTACCCATGACATCAGACAGGGAGACTCATTATCGCCTTACTTATTTATACTTTGTGTTGAGTTCCTAACTCATCTTTTCAAACAAGCGACGGCCAAACGGAAAATAAAAGGTATGAAAATAAGTCAAACAGGACCAACAGTTCATAACCTTTTTTTCTCAGATGATGCCCTCTTCTTTTGCCATGCACATCCCCAATCTGCAAGGACAATACTACGCACGTTAGAAGTCTATGAACAACTCTCAAGACAAGCTGTCAATATCCATAAATCTGCAATCACTTTTGGATCAAGAGTACAAGATGAGGTCAAAACCAATCTTCGACGCATTTTGAATATCCATAATGACGGTGGTCACGATAACTACTTGGGTTTATTGGAACAATTAGAAAGAAGGAAGAAAGACGTGTTTCAATATATTGTTACCAGAGTCCAAAAACGTACTTGAGGTTGGTCAAATAAGTTTCTTTCGGAAGCTGGTAAAGAAATCCAACTCAAAACAATAGCCTTAGCCCTACCGGTCTACAGAATGAACTGTTTCAAATTACCAATTGGTATATGTGAAGAGATAGAGAGAATTATCGCTAAGTTTTGGTGGAGTAAAGGAAATGGTCGGAAGTCCATGCATTGATACTCTTGGAGACGATTAAGTATCCCTAAGAAGGATGGAGGATTGGGTTTTTGCGATATTGAGAATTTTAACACGACACTCTTAGCAAAGCTAGTGTGGCATATCTTGCAAGACCCCACTAATCTAGCATCCCGCGTTTTGAAAGGCCGACATTTTTCTAACTCCTCAATCCTTAAAGCCACAGGTGGCACAAAGCCATCTTTTATCTGGGAATCGTTATTAGTTGAAAAAGATCTATTACTGAAGGGGATGCGTGTTGTGATTGGGAGCGGTGTTCACACCAATATTTGGCACGACAACTAACTCCCTACTATTCCTTTCTCGTCCACCTGCCAAAATATTTGGACTTGTATCGCCAATACAAAGGGTCTTAGACCTCTTTACCTCTCAGGGAGATTGGGATATTTCAAAGCTTGAAGCACACTTCATACAAGAGGATGTGGAACTAATTTCGTCACTTCACTTAAGTACAAGGAAAGTAGATGATATCTCCGGATGGCATTTTACACAGGATGGTAACTATATTGTTAAGTCCGACTATTGGCTTGCTGTTCAGCTAGCTTCGCAAAGTTCAATCGTTCTTCTGCCCCCTGGTAACCCTGCTATCAAGTCCGCTATTTGGAAACTCGACATCACGCCAAAACTTAAACACTTCATGTGGGGATGTCTCTCGAGCGCTCTTCCCACTGGAACAAATTTGGCATATAGGGATATTACGACTAATATCCAATGTAAAAGATATTGCGCGACATATGAAGACATGAATCATCTCTTCTTTCGTGTCCTCACGCACAACAAATCTGGTGAGCATCTGCGATTTCATTACCCCAATTACAAGATCCGACTCTGGAGTTTGGTGCCAAGTTAAGTCTTCTCATTGAAATTTATAATACACACCTCTTTACATCTTTCCAAAGACAACTTCCTTTCTCAATATTATGGAGATTATGGAAAAATAGGAATGTATTGATATATCAGCAAAAACATCGGGTATGGCAAAAGGATCTACAACGTGCAAAGGATAACACACTGGAATGCTCTTCTAGTAGAGGTACTCGACAAAGGCAAGTTTCAAATAGTCAAGACATAACGTCAAATTGGGAAAGACCACCCCCCATGTTTTATCAAATGTAATTACGATGGGCCGCAAGACGCAAGAGGTAACTCCAAGGTCGGTTGGCTAATCCGAAATGAGGTAGGGACTTTCATCTGTGCATGCACAAGTAAAGGGAAACACTATCATACTTCTCTAGAGTTGGAGCTTCAAGCATTGATCATGTCCCTACAACAAGTGTGGATTAGAGGATATCGAAGATGTATTTTCGAAGGAGATAATCAAACTCTAGTCAAACTCATCAACAGAGAACAACAACACTTTGGTCTTCATAACTTATTACTCGAAGTCGAGCTGTGGCGCGAACGCTTCCATGAAGTTATGTTCACTTGGGTACCAAGATACTCGAACAAGGCTGCGGATCGTATTGCTAAGAAACTTCTACGACAAGTTTCATCTATATGTTATAATTTTATTCCTTATGGCTTCAAGGATTGCTTGTATGAAGATCAAATAAGCTTTTCAATTTAAATGAAAGAAAGACGTTAGAAAAAAAATCACTACTCTTGAAATAAAAAACTAAAGGGTGATTGGTAAGCACTTTAAAACTATAGCTTTATTTTAAAGTTTTTAAAGTCATAAATTAACCAATCAAGTTGTAATAAATTAAAAGTCCTAAAAGTGCATCTAAAAATGTTCACAACTTATTTCGCCTTTTTTGTTCATGACGTGCCTTTTTCTCAAATCCAATAAAGGGGATGATTGTTTAAGACTTTTAAAATTGGATGTTACTGTTAAATTATTAAAAATAATATAGGCTTTAACAATTAAAGCTGTGACGTTTTTAAAAAATAAATCGTTAAGGAGATAAAAGAGAAGTTGAATTATGAGAAATTTAAGAAGCTTTGAGTGTTTTTAGGAGAGTAAAATTGTGATTGGGAAAATAATAACTTTAAAGACTTTAGAATAAAGCAAAAGTCTTTAAGCCTTAAACAATCACCCTAAAATCTGACAGCAAAATGAATTAAAAATAAAATTCATTGTATTGTACTCATTTTACAGCGAAAGTTTCTACAGCAAAATGAATTAAAGTAAAACTCATAGTCTGATTTTAAAAGTGCTAANCCCCCCCCCCCCCCCCCTAAATGTAGTTGTGCGTGATGATTTTGACCGTCTATATTTTTTTGTCAACCACACAACTATCAGAAAGCAACTCCGAGATTGATTGTCTAATTTGGAGGAAAAAACTCTACAAAAACATAATCATTATTAATAACACGAGAGTCTCGAGTTAGACTATCTACTTTAGTGTTCAAAGTACGCAAGATGGTAGATAGTGAGAATCCTGAGAAATGTTGACGCATGTGCAGGAGATCCTGAACAAGTGTATAGAGGGCTAGCCAATCATCCAAATTATGAATAATATTGGTAAGTTCCGCGCAGCCTGTCTGAAAAATTTGACAATTTATTCTTCTCTGATGTATTTTCGACATGGCCCATAATAGTGCCTCCATCTCTGAATGCAATGGTGAAAGACTTTCTCGGTGACATTTCGCCCCTAGTAAGATAGCCCTATTGTCTCTATGTTGACATATCCATCCTAATCTAGAAGTGGAGTCAATTTTTTTCCAAGATCCATCTACACGACAAATTATACATTTATAAAATATAATTTTATTAACACTTTTAGAGATGGAAAAAAGATAAGAAAATCATACTCATAAAACTTACAACCATATATATATATATATATATATATATATTAAATGATTAAACTTGTTTGTCTCTTACATGAATAAAATTTGGAAAACACATACAAAAAAAGAACAAACACATGCCAAAAATAGATATTAGATATGAACTTGGTTTACTAAAAAGGATATGAACTCTCATAGTGTAGGGGTAAAGAAAAAAACAAAAGGTTTAGCTTATTTACTTGCTTTTTTCAATTAGTATCATTTGGGATAGTATTTCTACCTTTTTTAACTATAAATTGCTTTACAAATTATCTAAAATAATTTTGAATATAATTTATTAATGAACTTTTAATCTCCAATAAGATGAAATTTTAAATCATCTTTATTAATGATTAATCCAATTTTTTTTTAATTGTTTTAGCAAATGATAGATCGAATAAGCTAAAAAATTAAACTATTTTTAAGAATCATCAATTGAATAAGAAGAAAATAACAAGCATGTGATTTCCAAGAATACGTATATTACATGTTCTTACATTTTTAGTCTATAATTTTTTTTTACATTTTAGATACATTTTTTCGGATTTAAAAGTTAATGATTTTTGTAGTTTAAATTTGAAAATTGAGGATTTATTTAACATTTTCCTGTTTGTAAGTATTTTTTATTAAAATAAAAGTATTACATTTACAACAAAAAATAAGAAAGGAAAGATTTGAGAAAAAATATTAATACTCTCCCAAGTCAGTAATCCAATATACTCATTTAATTAAGTTGCAAATCTACATGTTAAGTTATACCGTCTATATACGCCCACCATATCTTTTTTTGACACAAAAAGCTCTTCTATTACTCAAAAGATTTGAAGTGGTGCGGCAAGCCACACCGGAATAGAACAACCCACAAACGAAAAAATAGAGGAATGCGATCTAGCTAACCTAGCTAAAAGGTATGCTTCCGAATTTAACAGTCGTGGAATATAAATTAGCTTGAAAGACGTAAAGATACTCCTCGCTCTCTCGAACTCTTGTAACTCAGTCGCAAAGGCTGGCAAGTCATCCGGATTCGCAATCATGCTCATGACGTCCATGCTATCAGTGCCGAAATCTTGTATCTCCGAATGAGCCCCCATGCTCTGCATAGTCCAAATAAGGGCCTCAAGCTCGGAATGGAGCGAGGACAATCACCGATATTGATTGCGAGATCCCATAAGAAAATGCTCTGCAATTACGCCAAACAGAGACCAACCCATCCCACTATAAATGTGTGACCCCTTCCAAGAGCCATCCACCAGGCATATGTTACGCAAACATACGGTTTGCGTACTTGTGGTCGGTGCCCGCGGCGAAGCCGGCAACTCCCGGACTTCCTCCCATGCACGCCATTCAGATATAGCACGGCTGAGAATCTCTGGCGCCGCTCTTGTAGTCCCTGGAACATACGCTCATTGCGCGCCTTCCAAATAAACCAAATATCCATGGGTAGGTCTCATGTGCCTCCACGCGCGTACTACCGTCTCGCCAAAAAAAATGCGCCAAATTGCTATACACGTTGGATGTTGGGAACACGCCTGGTTGCAATAGTGAAGGGACTAAGGTCCACACCAGAATCGCCGAAGGATATTCAAAGAAAGCATGAAGAATGGTTTCCTCCGGTGCTCCACAACATGGACAAAGATCCACACAAGTCATCCCTTGCTGCACTAAATTATGAGTCACCGCCAGGTACCCAAACAACATCTGCCACATCAGATGACGCAACTTGTGCGGGGCATCGACCGTCCACACAAAACTCTTCAAGCCATTGAGGCTCGGTTGGTCTACTTCCATCTCCGCCTTGTAGCCCGACCGAACTGTATACTGCCCAGATTTAGTGAACTGCCAACAAAACTCATCCCTGTGAAAGGATCGAGCTATAGTCAAACTCTGAATGATAGGGATATCTTCTGGCACCACATATTGTTCTAGATTCTGTGTATCCCATTGCTTGGATTCCCTATCAATAAAGTCACTGACCACCATCAACGGATGTACCACTGGGATACGCGCCCTAGCCGGCCTAGCCGGGCACGATGGAATCCAGGGATCCTCCCATACACTGGTATTAAGGCCAGAGAAAATCTTCTTGCGCAGGCCGCATAAGAGCAGAGGTTTCGAAGCCAAAATACTCCGCCATCCATAAGAAGGCCTATCCGCCTCAGGGGCTTGTAGTGGCGAAGAATATTTATAGTACCGACCCTTAAGGACTCTTGCCAGAAGCGAATTCGGGAATCTAATGAGACGCCACAACTGTTTGGCCAAAAGGGCCAAATTGAACTCATGTAGAGTGTGAAATCCTAGGCCCCCATCCTCCTTTAAAGCGCATAACTTATCCCAAGTTGCCCAGTGAATACCTCTTGGAGGAGGATCCGAACTCCACCAGTATCTCGCTATCGCACTTGTGATCTGATCACATGTCTCAAGGGGCAGGAGAAAACTCGACATAACATATGTCGGCAAAGCTAAAGCGACTGCTTTAATCAGAACCTCCTTGCCGCCCTTGGACAACCACTTGGCAGACCACATACTCACTCGGTCCTGCAAGCGATCCCTAATGAAGGCAAAGACCTTACATTTAGAACCGCTCAAATCTTCCGGGATACTCAAGTAGGCCCCCAATCCTCCTTCCGTATGAATCCCCAGAATAGTCTTCAACTCCTGTTTGGCTGCCCCCGATATTTTCTTCCCAAACATAAGCGAGGATTTCTCCAGATTAACTCGTTGACCCGACGCTTTCCCATACACCTCTAGAATCCTCATTATCTCCAAACATTCATGGGGCTCCGCCTTGCAGAAAAAGAGACTGTCGTCTGCAAACAGAAGGTGGGACACTGGAGGACTAGCTCTCGCTACTCGCATCCCGGTTATGTGTCCCATCCACTCCGCCTCTTTTAGAAGGCCAATGAGCACTTCCATACACATAATGAAGATAAAAGGAGACAAAGGATCCCCTTTTCGCAATCCTCGCGCAGGCATAATATGGCCTCGCGGTTGGCCATTGATTAAGACCTGGTAGGACACTGATCTGACGCATTGCATGACCCATCCTATCCATTTTTCCGCGAAACTCATCTTGCGCATCACTGCCTCAACGAAATCCCATTCCACACGATCATAGGCTTTACCCATATCTGATTTAATGGTCATGCGTTTAAATTGCCCGACAGGATTTGTGCGAAGGCCATGGAACATCTCTTGAGCCACCAATATATTATCTGTAATCAATCTCCCAGCGACAAAGGCCGACTGGGTCTCCGAGATAACGAGAGGCAAAACTCGTTTCAGTCTTTGACAAAACAATTTAGATAAAATCTTATATGCGACATTACAAAGACTTATAGGCCGAAACTCCTTCATTTCCAAAGGAGATTCCTTCTTCGGAATGAGACAAATGTTTGTCTCATTTAAACCAGGCATAATGGTGCCTTCTGCCAAGAACCTATTGATCATAAGGATCACATCTGGCTTTACAGTGTCCCAAAAGTGTTGGTAGAACAGCGCAGTCATCCCATCCGGCCCTGGAGCCTTTTCAGGGTGCATGGTAAACAGTGCTTTTCTTATCTCCTCTTCGGACGCCGATCTTGTTAATTCCTCATTCATGGTCGTGGTGATTTTTGTCGGGATAACCCCCAAAACATCATCAATAGCTAAGTCTCCAGAAGTCTGGAACAGCTCGCAGAAATACCTTGTATCATCTGACGAAAAGGAAGAAAAGAAGATTCCGGACGAACTATATCTAAGTATACCATATAGTAACTTTTTTTAAAATAAAATATTGTTAGTACGCGTTTGTTTAAATTTGATTAGAAAAAATTATTACTGCATGTTATTACAAATTTTTTTAAGAAAAAAATTTATATATATAGTTTTATAAGAAATTTCTACTGCATGTTATTACAATTTTTAAAAAAATATTTGTATATGTATAGTTTTATAAGAAATTTCTACTGCATGTTATATTTTTATATATGTAGTTTGTTCAAAGAAGGGTTTTAGATGAATATATCTTCCAAAATGTCTTACTAATACAAAGAAAAGCGCATAAAACAGAGTATTTTAAACTCTCTTTCTCTCTCCCTCACACCCACAAGGCCACGCACCCTTTGAAGATCAAGATACAGTCTTCGTCTTCATATCGTCACATTTTGAGAATGGATCCAGTGAAAAAAACAGATAGGTCATTGATATCGGGTCTGCCGGACAATGTTCTGATTGAGATAATCTCTAACTTGAGCGTCAAGAAAGCTACAGCCACGAGTCTTCTCTCAAGGCGTTGGAGGAATCTTTATCGTCAACTGAAGAAAATCGTCATCAGAGAATACGAGTTCGTAAATCTCGAGAGGGTTTCATTTTTCAATCGAATGCTTGAATGGGTCTCAAGATTCTCAGTTGGTGTCATCGAAAGTTTCGTACTTGTCATCTTAAACCCTAAGGGCTTCGAAGCATCGGTGAATTCTCTGATAACGTTCGCAGTTTCTCGTAAAGTGAAGAAGATGGAACTTGATTTCACAGGTCCTGACCCACATCGTCTCGGCCTCTCTGTCCCTTTGCCTGATTGCTTTTACAATCAAACAAACATCGAGTCGCTTTCGCTATACGCTTGTGACATTGAGTCATCAAGATTCAAGAACTCGAGTGCTTTAAGAAGCTTGACCATCGGTAACCTCACGATCAGTGAAATCACTACCTTGCTTTCCAAGTTTCCATCCCTCGAGAGATTGCAATTCTTCTACTGTATGAGTGATGATTTAGTAGAGGATATCGGCGAATCCCAGAGCATGTTAAGAGAATTAACCTTCTTCCACTGCAATTTCAATGACACGTTGTGTGTGTTAAGTATACCAAATGCGACAATCTTCAGTTATTCAGGAGAAGCTCCTTGCTTTTACTTCACTAGAGTTAACGATCAGATTCAACAAGTATACTTGAATTTCGATGTGGCGACCACATATACTTTCGGGCAGGGAGAAGATTTTGCTTATTTCGTAGAAAGTCTTTCTTACGCCAAGACTTTAACTGTCTCTTCATATCTCCTTCAGGTATGTTAAAAATCATTCAAAGGTTTTCATGATCTTGATCACAACAAGTTTAATGTTTTCTTGTTAATTTTTTGAAGATGATTCAGAATGCGAAGGATGTTGGTTTGCAACGTCGATTCGATATACGACATTTGGTGATGGAAGTGTGTCTGCATCCAAATGAGTTTAGAGGGATTAGGTACTTTATTGATAACTCTCCGGAATTGGAATCTCTCACCTTAGAACTGCTTCCTCCACGTACAATAGAGGTAAATATATATGTGTGTTATTGTCAAAGTCGTTACTGCATTAATGGATCTTGCTATTGTTAAAGCACATATGTATGTATGTGTGTGTGTGTGTAGGGACGTGAGTTTGAGCTGAGGAAGTATTGGCTTTATAAAATAAGTCACGAATGTTTGGAAAAGACGCTTAAAGTGGTTGAAGTGAAAGGTTTTAGTGGTGACATGTTCGAGTTATATCTGTTGCAGTATTTGATTCGGTATGGTCGTGTGATGGAACGGCTTAACCTTTACGTGAAAAATGCTCAAAGGGACGACGACAATGTACTTCGTGGAACTCGCATCGTTCAGCAAATCAAAAGAGCTTCGAGCTGTTTACAAATTGCAATCATACACTACGACGATTGAAACTCTCTTTTTGGCCTTGGAATGTCTTTTTTCAAACTCTTCGACTGTTCTTCTTTGAGTGTGTTTTCGTGAATTGGATATTAAAAAGAATCTTCTATTATTAACTGATAAAAGATTCTATTTTGTTATTGTTGGGCCTAGGCTTGGTATCTTGAAACCAAGCCCAAAAAAAGAAGAAGGCTAATTGGGCCAAGAAAAGATTAAAAGCCCATTGAAATTTACTTCATTAAATTTTGAGCTCATGACCTCGGTCCACTCTTCGGCCGAAGTCATGGCCGACAGCTTTTAATAAGATTGTCAGGGAGAAAGTCACCAAGCATTTAATGAAGCGCACCT
>OVAN01005575.1:0-23208 GCA_900406275.1 Anastatica hierochuntica | reverse complement strand
TAAGCTAAAACACACTAAAATATGCATGAAATTGTATGTACATCAATGGCCCAAAACACTGAAGCATAAATCAGAATGGTGTGATTTCCATTGTGACCATGACCACTCCACAAAGAATTGCGTGTCACTAAAATTTGAGGTAAACTAGCTACCTAAGAGGGTCATATAAAGGAATTCTTTTCCAAAAGAGCTATGATGCTCGCCAAGACAAAGCTGTCAGACGAACTAGAAGGTCCAACTCCAGACTCACCAAGGTACAACCGCGTGATTAATCACATAGCAGGAGGGCCAGGAGGCATGCTAGGCTATAAAGATCCCAACACAAGAAGAAATCCCAGAACCGAAGGAATATTTTCCGTGTGCAGCAGACTAAGAATTGAAGCTTCACAACTTGAAGTTATAAGCTTCACTTCCGTAGAGGATGGCAGGCGGAAGCTCCACCAACAACCTATTATGAATAACCATGGAGGAGATAGAGATCACCGAGCCAAAACTGCAGACGAAGTCGAGTCCTCTAGTTGGGTTCAGTGGAAAAGTTAAGCTAACCATGGGCGAAGTAGTTTTGATGGTATCCTACTTCGGCCTACAGAAGCAAACCATTGTCGCCAGTCTAGACTGTCTGTCGCTATACAATGCCATTATGGGAAGGACTAGGATTCGTGCCATGAGAGGTGTACCCTCAACGTTACACCAAACGATTAAATTCTCCATGCCATTGGGTATAAAAGAAATCAAGGGTGATCCAGAGCATGCTCGCCTATGCTAGGAAGTCATGCTTAAAAGCAAGCAATCTCTACCCACGTTGCCATAAAAAGCCGTTGCTAGCAATCATGATGAAGAGCCAAGGGTAGAGTAACTCAACGACATTACATTGTCGGAAGGTGACCCAAGTCAAATGTTGAAGGTTGGATCGCAACTTTTCGATTACCTGAGGAGAAGATTCATCGATTACATTCGGTCTAACCATGGATGCTCTTCTTGGTCTCATTTGGACATGCCAGGGATAGATCTCGAGATCATATCCCACCAGCTAACAACCGACCCTAACCACCCACCAATGAAGCAGAAGATATGGAAATTAACCCCAGCAAGGGACGCCAATGTCAATAAGGAAGTAGGTAACCTCCTAAAGGTCATATTCATTCGCAAAATACAATACTCAGATTGACTAGCCAACATAGTAGTGGTGATAAAGAAAAACGGGAAGTGAAGAGTGTGCATTGACTTCACATATCTTAACAAGGTTTGCTTCAATGATATATTCCCTTTACCCCCACATTGATAATCTAGTAGACGCCACTGCACGCCACCAAATAATGAGTTTCATGGATGCATTCTGTGGTTACAATTAGATACTAATGCATCAAACATATCAAGAAAGGATCGCCCTCATGACCTCTCGTGGAATCTACTGTTACAAGGTCATGCCTTTTGACCTCAAGAACGCTTGCTCGACCTACCAAAGGTCGGTCAACATGATGTTCGCAGATCAAATTGGCCAAACCATGGAAGTATACATCGATGACATGTTAGTCAAGTCTCTACTAGCGGAGAATCTCATCGTACACTTTCAGCAGGCTTTCGCTACCTTACGAAAATAAAAGATGAAGCTAACCCCATCCAAATGTTCCTTTGGTGTCAGCTCTCGACAATTCCTAGGCTACATTGTCACACATCGGGGAATATAAGTCAACCCAGAGCAGATTAAAGCTATCTAGGGATTCCTTCGCAACAAACCCATAAAGAAGTCCAAAATCTCATGGGGAGAATGGTAGCACTGAGCAGATTTATCTTTAGGCTTTCGTATAGGTCACATGCATTTTTCGAGGACCTCAAGAAGCCTAAGGAATTCATGTGGAACGACAAGTGCAAACAAGCTTGGCCGCCTTAAAGAACTACTTAGCCTCGCCACTAATATTATCCAATACCAAGGAAGGAGAGCCATTGCTCCTATACTTGGCTATCTCAAACCACGACGTTAGTGGCGTCCATGTCAGAGAAAAAGAAACTACGGATCACCTATTCTGTTAAATTAGCAAGTCACTCTAGGATGCTGAAACACGATAAAACCATCTCGCGAAACTAGCCCTAGTGTTAGTTGTCGCAACATGGAGGCTAAGGCCGAACTTCCAAGCTCACCCCATAGTGATGGTAACATCGGCACCAGTCAAGGTTGTGTTGCATAAACCCGAACTATCAAGAAGACTAGCCTAATGGGCGGTAGGGCTAGAGGAATATGACGTGATCTATAGGCCAATCATAGCCGTCAAAATGGAGGAATTCATCGCCGAATTCGCTCCATCTATGAAACCATTGGTCAAAAAGAGGTCCAAACCCCTCAAACTATGACTTCCGAAGGAGAATGGATATTACATGTTGATGGCGCTAGCAATTCCAGAGGACCAAATCTAGGATTGTGCAAATATCCCCTCAAGGAGAGACATTATCCACGACTATTCAATGTGCATTCAAAGCTACCAATAACGAGTCCGAATACGAGACCTTTATTGTTGGGTTAATCTTAACTAACAAAAAAGGAGCCCGGAGAATAGCAGCGCATAGCGGTTCACAACTAATCGTTAATCAGATCTAGGTAGACTACCAGGCCAATGATGCAGCCATGTCTAGGTATCTGGAGCTGGTTAAGGGGATCACCAAGTTTAAAGAATGCAAGTTGCATCAAGTCCCAAGGGAAGAAAATAGCCAAGCTGACGTTGTGGTTAACTTTGGTTCAACAATCCAGAAGCCAAAGAAAGTCGATATTCCCTTACTAATACTCCAATAGTCAGTCATCGCCCCCGAGGTGATGACCATCAAGGAGAAAGCCAACGCACGCACTAGTCAAACTGATCCTGAACCAGCCTACGATTGGAGAGCACCATCATAAAATGACAAGCATCCCTGTAGGGAGTAATTAGAGCCATGGAAATCCCCCTGGTTTAGATGAAGTACGATAATAAATGCTAAGAGCAAGAGAATACCCATAAGTAAGAAGCAGAACGCCGAAAGCGTGCTAGAGGTAAAAATCCGGAAGACTTCCTACCCGGTAAAGGAATCCCAACGAAATTAGGAGATAAGGCCTAATATCTAAGGATAAACATGGACCCTCATAGTCGGAAGGGGATAACAATAAACTCTACGCTATAAAAAAGATACCTGAGGATTCACGTGATCCATCTACAAAAAAACCCTAAGAAAAACACATTAGATCTAAGGACTAACTTAGTTTTTTTACGGAAAATCAAGGGTTTCTAACCCATCATCGTTGTAACTTGGCTCTTTCTCTTGATCAATAAGAATCTCTCTATTACTTTCATTGTCATTACGTTAATCTCTTGCTTATGTGCTGCTTTTTAAAGAGCACCCCTAAAAATATCCATTATATCTTGGCGCTAGAAGGAGAAAAACCACAAACAAAGCTATGTCACGATGGTAGGAGATGACACAAACATCACAATCAGAACACCCGCGCAAACCGATATGAGTTAGAAAGAGATGAGGTCACTGCTAGAAACTCTGCAAAAAAAACTCGAGGAGATGGGGCAGACCATGAGGACTTAGACTCTAGCTGGAGCCAACACGACAATCACAACAGAGAGCTACAAGCCCTCAAACAAAAGATGGAGGCATGCACTAAGATGCTGCAGGAGGACGCGCAGCGTCTGCAGGAGGACGCGCAGTGTCTACAGTAGCTTGAGCTAGAGAAAAAAACCTTGAGGGAGATGAATTCAACCCTGATGGCCAACCAAGCATGCCAGTTGTTCAAAGTGACCGTGCCCAGATGCAGGCTCTGACACTACCCAACCAATAATACTGATTGAAGAGAAGACCCAACTCTCGGGGAGAATGCATAAGCCCAAGATCTTACCCACGTGCAGAATGATTAGACTGAGCAGCGAGGGCATTAGGCCGTCAACCTTACCCCACAGTCCGTCGAGGCCAGACGCGTGGAGGAGATGTTTTCCGCCAGGTTTAAGGCGCTTCAATCAACGATTGAATGCCTTCCAGGTGTCGTGCCTCCTCAGAGAAGAAGTGCCTTGAGCTCCTATGCAGGCACACCCTTCACAGAGGAAATCACACTCATGGATATGCTCAGGAAGTTCTCCTTCCCCACCATGAAGTTGTAAGATGGGACTGCTGACCAAGACAACCACATCACACAATACAGGCAGAAGATGCTCAATATAGCAATTGAAATAGAGCTCAGAGACGCAGCCATATGAAAAGGGCTTGGGTTAAGCCTTACTGGTGCGACCTTGTAATGGTTCATAACCTCCCAAACGAAAGCATACGATACTTTGCTGCTCTGACTGATCTATTCATAGAGCTGTTTGCTAGCAGCATGGTTTCTCACAAATCCACTAATGACCTCTACGAGGTCAAGCAACACAAGGCAAAGCCACTGTGGAGCTTCGTGCAACATTTCAACCAAGAAAGATGGCAATACTCAATTGCAATGCTGAAACCACTATCTCGGCCTTCAAAAAGGGGTTGCGTGACGACAAAGACCTTTAAAAAAACCTTTTGAAGTACCCCTGCCATACAATGGAAGACGTTCTCTTCCGGTCCCAGGCGAAGAAAAAATAGGAAGAAGATCTTGCCGCCAGGACATGATATGTGCCACAGCCAAATGCACGACCATAAAAAAGAGAAGAATGTAAGAAAAGATATAAACTTCCATAGGCCTTCTAAGGACGCTGGAGGTAAAGAAGCCATAGGCGACTGTTGGGCCCCGATCCCACGTGAAGAGAAAGTCCATTAAGCCAAACATCGAACCCTGAGAAGAAGGCCTCTTGGGCCTAGGTGCTTAAAAGGAGGAGCAGTTAATTAGTCGAATCAAAGAAGAGGTGAAAGAAGGAGATTATGGAGCCGAGATCGTAGGAGAAGAATATAGAGGGCGTTGAGTGGAAGATATCAAGGTCAACTACTATTTAAGGAAGAGGTGGGTTTGAAAGTCGAGGATCTCCATATTTTACGAGGACAAATAACAAACAACACCCAAAAATCGATTTTGCTATCTGATTCATTTATACAATCTTTCTTAAAAGAATCATGTGCTTTTATGTTCATTTGTAACTCTTGTTAAGCATGAATTCAATGAATCTTGGTAATTCCATCTCAAGTTCTAACGGGATTCACCCACGAGACTTCTTCCTCATATAAATTGTTTAAAAAAAAATCTCAAGTGTGGTTTTTAGCATCACAGCGGGCACATTCCTTTGGATAGGCAAGACGGTGATAAGCTTGTTGTGACCATCTTACCTTACATCTCAAGCCTTTCAATGTCCAAAGGCCGAGGTAGGAGTTTTAAAACCACTATCTCGGCCTTCAAAACGGGGTTGCGTGATGACAAAGACCTTTACAAAGACATTTTGAAGTACCCCTGCCATACAATGGAAGACGTTCTCTTCCGGGCCCAGGCGAAGATAAAATAAGAAGAAGATCTTGCCGCCAGGACATGATATGTGCCAAAGCCAAATGTACGATCATAAAAAAAAACAGAGAAGAATGTAAGAAAAGATATAAACTTCCATAGGTCTTTTAAGGAAGCTGGAGGTAAAGGAGCCATTGGTGACTGTTGGGCCCCGATCCCACCTGAAGAGAAAGGCCATTAAGCCAAACATAGAACCCTGAGAAGAAGGCCTCTTCAGCCTAGGTGCTTGAAAACATGAGCAATTTGTAGAATCATAGAAGAGGTAAAAGCAGGAGATGATGGAGATCGAGATCGTAGGAGAAGATTACAGAGGGCGTTGAGTGAAAGATATCAAGGTTAGCTACTATTTAAGGAAGAGGTGGGGTTGAAAGTCGAAGATCTCCATATTCTAAGAGGACAAATAACAAACAATACCCAAAAATCGATTTTGCTATCTGATTCATTTATACAATCTTTCTTACATGAATCATATGCTTTTATGTTCATTTGTAACTCTTGTTAAGCATGAATTCACTGAATCTTGGTTATTCCATCTCAAGTTCCAACAGGATTCACCCACGAGACTTCTTCCTCATATAAATTATTTTAAAAAAAAACTCAAGTGTGGTTTTTAGCATCACAGCGGGCAAATTCCTCTGGATAGGCCAGACGGTGATAAGCTTGTTGTGACCATCTTGCCTTACATCTCAAGGCTTTCAATATCCAAAGGGGAGTTGGTAGGAGTTTTAAAACAGTTGGGCTCCCAAGTCAAGTGGCCCCAAAAGATATACTCGCCTGACAACCACCAAAGCGCCAACAAATGGTAAAATTTCATAATGACCATGGTCATCGAACGAGGACTGCATATTTCTCAAGTTCGAGGTTAATGAACTACTTAAGGAAGGGTTCCTCCGGGAGTTTTTAGCATCCACATTTTGGTGCCTTCTATGGGGAGCATATATTGAATCACTCACTCTGTTTGCTAAAGATGGACCCAGTGGTCGAGGTTTTGATCAACCCGAATTCGCGTCTCTGACGCCAAGCTCTTCCACACCAAACGTCGGTGGTTTTGATCTCTCGATCACCGAGCCGCACCACTTTGAAACCCATGATCTTTGGAGGAGGCTCAACCTGACCCTGGAAATTCAAGTGCAACCCTTCAGATGCCTGCTAACAATACAAACCGAAGACCTCTGGCTCCTAGTGAGTCCGACCAATGGATTTTTGCGAGACTCCACCTCAGGTCCAAGCCCTAGATAAGGTGTCAACTCAACTATCTGAGATCCATCAAATGATGCTGCTTTTGGTGAACAGGACCCATGACAATGAGCCCTTGGTTCACCGGCTAACGACTTGTTAAGAAAAATGGAACCATCAGATAAGAGAGGTAATGAGGTCTCTAGTTCCCACAAGGAGACCTCAATAGCGCAAAAGATCAGGTGTCACTTTCAGTGAAATCGTCATTGGCCCTTCTTTCCCTCGTTGTCGGTTGAACTTTTCCCTCGCGAGCACGATACCTGGAAACTAGGGACATACATTCAAAACCCCAATTTCAGGCACATCCCGCACCTTCATCCCTCTAGTCAGCTTGGCCATGGGGACCACCATTATCTCAAAACTTTGACCTTCCTCGTCCTCCTTCACCAGTACTGAGGTCTGAGGGAGCCTTTATACTTACCGCAAGGGCAACCTCAACTTATGTTCATAGGGTGCAGGTAGAACCTGCCGGTCCGGAGGCGCAACTCTAATTTGAAGCTGAGGATATAAATTACGAAGGTTCTCTAGCTCATGGTGCTCAACGAAATGCCTTAGGTACCGGAGGGGAACATTAGTCCCATCACCCTTAAAGAACTGACCCTAACGAAAAAACCTAGTTCCCTGATGAACAACCCATCCAAGTACCTCATGACAATTCAAATCCCCCTCGCCCGGACGAACCTGAAGTTGTTCACAGGTACATGTAAAGAACCAATTCAACACTTCAAAAGTTAAACGTTGGGGTCCATAAGGTTACTAGTTCAACCCCTAAAATCGAAAGCATAATTTAGAAAACTCGAGGAACCTCGTTCACCAATCGAATTTTGAACTTATAAATTAGAGAAACGAGAAAAATTCATATCCCTGAGTACGACATAACTTCTAATCCGAAAGCTCACCTTAGGGCTTTCAGTTTAGCTATTGTTGAAGCTCACTTTACCCATGATGAATGTGAAGCATACTATTGTTGAACATTCGCTGAGAATCTAACAGGCGTAGCCCTCGAATGGTACTTAGGGCTCAAATCCAACTCGATCGATAACTTCGATCATCTAACCACAACTTTTGAAAAACAATATTCAACTCACATAAAAAAACAAACTTCTGTGGAAGACCCCTAGTAGATAAGGCAAGGGTTTGGCGACACACTCAGTGTTTACATCGATAAATTCAGAGTAATGAAAACCAAACTCTCGAGCCCTAGTGACCAAGTGGCCATCAAGGCCCTCCGAAGAGGCCTCTGGTACGGATTAGAGTTCTGGTCATAATTAACGATCAATCCGCCTCCTACGATAGACGATGCACTTCATAGAGTCCTGATTCATCACTCAGGAGGAGGAAACTGCCGCCTTAGATAGAACTGTGAAAATCTCAAAACCCTTCGAAGACTGAGACTCTAGACTATAAGGCACCAACAAAAAGGGTAACCAGCGAAATATCAAGGCACAGGGAGAGCATTTGTATGCTTTGGACCAACCCTAACAAGGGAATCCCCCTGGACCAACGAATAAAGTCCCCTAGACTAGGTCATACGATGAGAACAAATTTTGTTCTTAACATCGGAGAAAGGGGCACTCCACAGAAGAGTGTTGGGACCTACAATGCCAACTAGCTGCGAAATTCGCTATTGGCAAACTTAGGGAAGTATAGCTCATGAAGCCAGTTCCCTTCCAAAATGGGGTCACCTCCGTGAGGAACTCTTCACCGCCTTAGTGAGATAGGTCTCCAGAAAAGGAAACCGACTCTCCGACTCCGAGTCCTAAAAAAGTTTTGGGACCAGCCCCAACAAGTGAAGCCCCCTAGACCAACGAATAAAGTCCCCTAGGCTATGTCATACAATTATAACAAATTTTGTTCTTAGCATCAGAGGAAGGGGAATTCCACAGAAGAGTGTTGGGACCTACAAATCAAAGAATTGATTATATTCTTGGAGGATCGAATATCTGCGTGAACTGCATGTACTCAATCAAAGGTCATCTTTGGAAGGCTAAATCTAATATTCAAACAAAGCTGACTCCTCAGATATCCACTACCAAAATTTCATTTTGGGAAAGCAAACATTAGATCTCGACAAACCAAATGACGACGCTCTTGCCATCACACTTGATGTTGGAGGATACGAGGTGGCCAAGCTAATGTATGACACCGAAAGCTATGTTGATCTAATCTTCTATAATGCTTTAAAGAAGATGAAGATAGACGATTATGAAATCATGGGAAAAAGGTAAGAACCATAGGTTTCTCTGGGAAGACCGCTACCTCTTTAGGAATCATCAAACTCCTTGTTATTGTGTCAGGGTTATTAAGATGATGAACTTCGTGGTAATAGACCGTGTAACTGATGGGTACATATTTTCATGCATTTTTAGGTTGAACTTGATCATGCTTTTACCACATTTAGGTTGTAAATATTGCATTTGGTAACTTGAATTCATGCACTTTCGGAATTGAGTCTAGTTTAGGATTTTCTTGCATTTTCATGCATTGTTGCATTTGTAGGTAAACCTTTAGAGTGGCTCTGTGGGAAGCTTAATAGAAGAATTCATGATGGATTTGAAGTCAAGAATCAAGGGAAAGAGGAGCTTAATACATCTGGTAAAGGTGGAAGAAAAGATGCAATCAAAGGAGCAAAGATGAAGCCATGGACTGCAAAGCAGCTTACTACCAACCAAACTGGTCGATAGTGGCTTGCATACACTCGATAGGCACTTGCACATGAAAATATTTGTCCAATGCTAGCCACTATCGACCAAAACACTCGGTAGTGGCTTACAAACACTCGATAATGGCTTACACACACTCGATAGTGGCCTGCATTTGAGCTGTCAGCTGGCAAGCTGGGACCCAATGGGAGGGTCCTTACAAAATTGCAGGAGCATACAGAGTATCGATTCTAAGCGAATTGCAGGAGTATACAAAGTTCGAGATCAGCAAGGTATAGACCAACAAAACAACTAGAACGTCTTACACCTCAAGAAGTATCGCTTCTAAGCGGAAAGCCCTAGCTTCAACCTTTACCTTAGTCAGCCATCAGTGTATTACGATTTAGAGTTTTTCTTTTCAAGATATGTAATTAGAGCTCTTGGCTATCCTTTTTAAGGAATATGCGGATCTAATAAAACGTCATTAAAAGAAGAAACCAACGGCCACAACATAGCTTGGTTGACTATGAGACCCCTGGTTTAAATAACAAAGAGGAATTTAGCAACCTAAACATAAAGACCACAGAACATAGACAAGCTCTTGACCAAAGTCTTATACCACACATCGAAAAACAATCTAAGTAACCAACCAAGCTAATGAAACATAATCACCCTTAAACATCAAGCGTACGAGCCATAGCAAACAAGGGTAAAACTGATCGACCCCGAAATGGCCACGTGCCCGGGGACTACAAGTCCAAATAGGCCATGTGCCCAGAGGCTATAGTGCCCAACGAGTTAAGAACTCACTAAGGCTATAGGCCCAAGGGCTTTGCAAAACTAGAAATTGCCATCTCATGAGCCGCTTGGTGTCAAATGGCCTCCTTAGCTTTGTGATGCTCTCTTAAAATCCATTGTGTTGTAGCACTAGTTATTTACTAAGATTGTGAGGCCTCAACCCTAGCTTCGGACATCTTCTCCTCTTGCGAGTGGATGTTAGCGGCAAGCTACAAAAGAAAAATTGTAAAGAACCCGAGATCTTGAAAGATCAAAACGCAGAACTAAATACCTACATAAAATAAAAAAAAGTCTCCTTAGGAGATCGATTATGTGCATCAATAAGTTTGTGTGGATTGTAGGAAAAGAACTTCCTCTGCAATGCCTCTCCTTCAACCGCAGCAAAAGTATGCATCGTTGCCAATTTTTGTGGGGATCAAACCTGATGTATCTAATGTGCCCCCTTTTTACTCCAGTTTGAAGCCAGAAGGCTTTTGTTCAACCCTTAGTAAGGGTTGAGCACCATGTAATTTGGCGGACGTAGATTGGAATTTGGCATACCCGTATAACATTGTCCAACTCAAGGTAGGTGTGCTTGTCACTGATTGAAGCTTATGTGCTGCAAAAAGGGATGATGGAGATAATCAAAAGGACGGGGCGTAGACATGGCGTAGAGATGGTCTGGCAATCGCACTTATTTAGGCCCAACATTCAGTCCAAGACTACAGCTCAAATCCAATAAGCGTCAACCTTGGCTAACGAAGGCTCTTCAGAAGTTAGTTCCACCAACATCATGAAGGAGGCATGGAAGCACTAGCTAAGTCAAGAACAACTCAAAGAGAGAGAATCTACTCTTCAAATTCCGATACTAGAAAATGAAGAGTGGGGGCAACTGATAAGGTTATTTTATAACTTTACAGTCGGGTCTTAGCCAAACTAGGGGCAGTGGAATTGGCCTAGTCAGAAATCGTGTAAACCAAGGCGCGAGCCCTATTCATGAGCCGCAACCATAGTCTGAACTAGGGATGTTAAAATCGGTAGTAAAATCCTACTATACCCTAAGCCTAAAAAAGCCCGCCCAATTAAAGTACTATTTTAAAAAGTTCTAAAAATATCCAGCATCATTAGGATAACCCTAAAATTACCCCATGATTTATGGAGTATCCATGAGTACCCTATTTATTTTGCTTCTCTTGAACATGTTTACTAATTTACTTTTTGTTTATCAAAAATAATTATCATACTTTGTGAAATTCGGTTTTTCCGCCATAATCGTAAAATTAAGGCTTTCCGCGAAATTCAGTTTTCACGCCTATACCGCGAAAATAAGTTTTCCC
The DNA here is from genome assembly GCA_900406275.1 of Anastatica hierochuntica. Classification (NCBI taxonomy): domain Eukaryota; kingdom Viridiplantae; phylum Streptophyta; class Magnoliopsida; order Brassicales; family Brassicaceae; genus Anastatica; species Anastatica hierochuntica. Next base: position 11,782 of record OVAN01005575.1, on the reverse strand, counting down.
GCATATACAGCGAAAATATGTTTTCCCGCTAAAACAGGTAAATTTCGTTTTCCCGCCAAAACCGCTAAATTTCGTTTTCTCGCAAAAATCGCAAAATTCAATTTTCCCCCAAAAAATTGTAAAATTCCATTCCTCCCCCAAAACCGCGAAATTCTGTTTTTTCGGCCTGAAATCGCGAAATTCTGTTTTCCCGCCAAAACACGAAATTTCGTTTTCCCGCCAAAACCGCAAAAAAAATTTTTCCCGCCAAAACGCAAAATTTTGTTTTCCCGCCAAAACCGTAAAATTTTGTTTTCCGCCAAAATCACAAAATTTTATTTTCCCCTCAAAACTGCAAAGCTACGTTTTTCCGTCAAAATCACAAAATTATGTTTTCCCGCAAAAAACCACTAAATTATATTTTCCCGCCAAAATTACAAAATTTTATTTTCCCGTTAGAATTGAAAAATTAAATTTTCCCGTTAAAATTGTTGAATTCATATTTATGCGAAAACTGCAAAATTTTATTTTCCTGTTTAAATCGCAAAATTTAGTTTTCTCCCTAAAATCGGAAAATTCCGTATTTCTGCCCAAAACCGCAAAATTTCATTTTTCTGTTAAAACGACGAAATTTAATTTTTCCGTCCAAACCTTGAATTTCATTTACTTGTATAAAATATTGAAATTTTGCTTTCTGCCAAAACTATCAAATTTCTTATTTCCGTAAAACTGTTAAATTCCGTTTTTCTGTAAAAACAGTGAAATCTTTTTGAATAAAATCGTGATTTTTTCCGATTAAATGTAAAAGAATAAAATTCAAGTAAATTATATTTAAAAGAAAAAGTTAATGACATTTAAAAATAAAAGAAAAAAAGTTTTGTGTTAAAAAAAAAAGTATAACACACTCTAGTGAATACCCTATGGATACCCTAAACACTATAGGGTAAAACCCTATTGTATCTCTTAATTCAGGGTATCCGCCCATTTCAAACCCTTCTTATTTTTAAGATAAAAAGCAGGTCATGGACTCAAATATTTAATAAGGGTTTAGGGTACCCTATGGGTTTTAGCCACTTTTAACTTTCCTAGTCTTAACCAAGGGAAAGGAAGAACCTTAGTAGATTCCGATCTTTGGAAATGAAGACCAAGGAGCCTCCGAAATAAAGAGAAATGTTCCTTTATGCTGAGGTAAACACGAAACTGAAATATATCCATATCTTCCAAAAAAGATATGGAAATAAGAAGGGTTGATTGATTATTCACAATTCTAGATCGATCCACTTTCGTTAGAGTTGCTCACTAAATACTAGTTCCAGCAATAATACAAGCTTTTGGAATGCAAACTACTTTAGATCTACTCAAAAATTGGCCTATAGAGTAAATAGCAATGAATACGAGCAAAGGTGATAACATTAATGATATATTTGAATCCCTAAACAAACATGATCACAACCTCATGATCACCTACCGTCTAACTAACAAACTACTCTTGGTTAAACATATTAAAAGCGCAGCAATAAAGAATAAAAAGCATTAAATCAATCAAAGTTAAGGAGGAACGAGAAAACCGATTTAATGATGAATTGATGAAGAAACATATGAAGTCTTGAGAAGGGAAGGGCACAACCCCAAATGGCTCGTCCATGCCTCCTTAAGAATCTAATCTAACTTGAAGCAATACAACTCTATGAAATATAAAGGCTATAAACATGTATATATAGTGTTTGTTCAATATAGGTCAATTAAGTGAAAATCGGGTCTTTAGGGCCTTTCAATTTGGTTTTCTTTTAAAATGGATTTCACTTGACTTCTTGGGCTTGTAAGGGCTTATAAGATATCCACTTTGATCGTGGTAAAGTATTGATTGAAACCAAAGTCATAGTCCTTTAGTTATAGCCTTCCTACACATTCTTCATCTGCGAGCCAACAATACCAGTCTTCAGTATATTTTATATAACTCTTGATCCTCAACTCTGAATCATGTCAAAAAACTTCCATATGAAAGCTAACTCAATTCTACAGCTCTCGTCAAAGCTGCATAAAAATCCAACGGTGTCTAGGCCTTCATCTTGGATGATCTTTCTGATGCTCGGAAAATGTCCAGAAACTAGCTTTTACTCAAATTAGCTCCAAATTGCTCCAAAATGTTTAGTTTGACCTGAAATGACCCCAAACACTAAAAATACAGGAAAAATAGTTTTTCATGCATAAAGCTGCATAAAAAAACTAAGCAAACATACAAAAATCTATAGGAAAAGTGGTAAAATATTGTTGTTATCAACTCCTCCAGCCTAAGCTTCTAGCTTGTCCTCGAGCTAAGAAAACAAAGAACAAAAAAGAGGGTTGAAAATATGGAAACGTACATGGACCTTCTGAATTTATTGGTGACTTTGACTGACGAAATCACCTAACACCTGCGTTGAAATTTAGGTAGAACCCTCGGTATTCACCAGAAGTTTTAGCAACGTCCCCGATTCAAGCCACAATAAACTACAGGGATCAAGTATCTTCATCACTACTCCCTAAAAAAATCTACAACATGCGGTGTCTTCGAGGGAGTATCGATCAAAGAACTCATAGACTTAACGCAAACAAGCTCCTGAACAATTACAACTCACAATTGATTCCTTTCGTCTTCCTTATTCATATTTTAAATGGTTTTTAGAGGCTATTTTTCTTTACTTTTCTAGGGTATAATTTTATTTTTCTATCAGCCATCAACCTCTAAGAATCAATTTTTCGTTACTTTTCTAGGGTATCATTTTATTCTTTTTATCGTTCTCTGTATTATTTTCTTTTTACGCACATTCGGATTTTTTTTGGTTCCAAAATTCACAATAAGTATAAGCATCTTTTTTGAAGATTTTTATTAAAAAGGATAGAGGGTAATCGTAGACTTAATTTTTTTTAGGTCCAAAGACGAATTTATTCAATGTATACCAAGCCCTAAGACTAGAAAATTAAGTTCATTAAATGTTTGAGTAACTAAGGGTTACCCGGATGATGCAGTGTCAAGTTTGACCCAAAAACAACACTACTGCTGCAAGTGAATATCATAGCTGTACATCAGGTTATCGATCCCACGAGGACTTGGTTTGTACGCTATGAATCACAGGATTGACTTACGCTAAAATAGAAAATAAAAATATTGTTTTGTGAGTGTAAAAGGAAGAGACAACGACTTAAAGTAAATAAAAGGATTTAAATCAATGGGGAAAAGCGTTAGGCGTATAGGACATTCGCAGAGAATCATGCATCATAGAAACCATAATGTTTAGGGATTTGAAATGAGCAATGTTCAGAACTCGAGAACACTTATTTAGATCCTCTCCACTTTCGAGGGACAATGCTTTTTGGACGACCTTGTAGAGACTAAACATGCATTATATGGATTCAAGTTTCGATAAGTTCACTGAGCCAATGCGATCTACTTTCGAAGCCTCTTTGCAACTCAGCTTGTCAAAGGTTTAGGTTCATGTGATTTAACAAGCTTTTGGTATGAAAATCTACCTGTGGACAGACTACTAGATGTGTGGTAGAATACTCATGCAATAAGATCAACCAAGAAAAAGATAATATGAATCCCTAATCAAATACTAGCAACTTATGATGACATGATCTCCTTAAGAAGCCTAAAAACCTAACAAACGGATTACTCAGACATGGAGCACGAAACACAACAAGTAACCAAGGAAGAAATCTTCATAAATAAGATTAAAAGTTTAGAAATCTTCTCTATAACGAAGTAAGGAATGAATCTCTCCAAAAAAACACTTATAAACAATGAAACGATCTCAAAAGCTTTTGACAACTCTGTAAAACTCTGTTAAATTTGTGGCTTTCTGAAAAATTCATCGCTCTCTCTATTCTAAAGGCTAATGCTAGGTGTTCTTAGGTTGTCCTTGGTTATGTCGGTTTTGACGGAATTGAAATCGGTTAAGCGAACCAAAAGATATAACGCAAAATATGTCTCTGACCACAAAGTACCTCCAGGACCAGTCTTGTACAAAAATTAACACTCGGCCGGTGCTGGGAATCACGTCACCGAGTCAAAGCACTCTAACTACTCCACTTGCTTCATTTCTAACAGAAATAAACATGTCTTTTCTTAAACAGTTGTAACTTCTAGGTCCGAGCTCCAAATGACTTCAAACCATATGCATTTAAAATCTAACTCAAAATGCTATCTTCTGAGCAAATTGAAGCTCAAGCTAGTGAAGGCAAGATCTTCTTTCAAGGCGATCTTTCTGATGCTGAGAATCTGTCGAGATTGATAAAATGCAAAACTCAAGCGTTTGAGCATCTGTCTTCTTGATTCGTCAATCAAACATGCTTGGAAATATGAATGAGATCCAATTAGAATGTTTCTCCATCCTTTTTGATGATTTGACCTATTTAGTTCCTAAAATCACAAATACGAGAAAACTACCTCTAGCGGTCGAAAAAGCATTAAAAACCTTCAAATAATATGTAAAAATCCAACTAAAAACAGTAAAATAATAGTGTTATCACCATATATCAATTGATATGTGCCTCGGTTAGTTGATTCATTTGGGTTATCCCGTTCGGTAAAACTACACTCAAACAATGACATTAGGGACACTAGTCATTAGTCACATGGTTAGTTCAAAGTAAAATATTTTCTGGACTGATTTTGACTCAATAAAACATTTTGGTTTTGAATTTTTTTCAAAACAACTCAAAATGAAAGAAAAAGAATAAAAAAACAAAGAAAAACAAGCATTAGTAACAATAAGAATCCTCCCGACTTAACTCACACCTTCACAGTGTAAAATCATGAGAGGAAATTACTAAAAACTAATGGAAAAGATAAGGAACAAGAATCACTTAGTTACTGGTCGAAATTGTGGAGAAAGATATGACCATATATGATGTTTCGGTAAACCGAAATTTTGCTCGTTTGGCCGTTTTTGCAATCAAGGAAGAAAGCTTCAACCAAAATGAATCTCCAGGGCAAAATAGCGTATTTTATAAGTAAAAAATGAAGTTTAAAATGCTGGAGCTCATACCTTATATGATTTGGCCAAGTTTGGTTTCTTGAAAGCTCGGTTTGGCTTGTTTTTGTGAGAAATCGGGCTGTTTGAGAATGAGACCATTCCTAGGCTGATATTTTATGAGCATTGCCTTCTCCATATGCTAATTAATGGTGAATCTTCTGTTTGATAGCATGTTTCACTTGGCGGAGCTCGTTTCTGCTTTGGCCGAGTTTTCTTGGGTTTATGGCTCAATCGGGGTCTCCGAAATGAAATGTGAGCACCTCCAAAATAGTTTGGCCAATCCTTCATATTTCCAACTTTTTCCAAGCATCTTCACTGGTACGATTTTTTTAACTCCTAGATAAGAGTTTTGAACAACCCAAATTCGTAGGTTTTATGTCTCTGTTGAGCAAGAATCTTGTGACCGTCTTCGCTAGCCAGGTGTTTACATTTTTATGAATGGATTTGATGAAAATGATCAAACATGACAACTGATTTGGCTTAGATTGCTCTTCAGATGCTTCGGTTGCTTCCTCGTCCATTTGACTGCATTTTTAGCCTTTGAATGTGTGTGAAGAACATCTCTTCCTTGATCGAATCTTTTGTAGCCTCAAAATATTTCTAATTCTGGTCACAATGCACTTTGGCTTTGATTGAAACTGATACACCATCTCAAAGTTCTTTTATTGTCTTATTTCTTGCAATATCGTCTCCATAGGCTCGACTTTGAGTCTTATGGTCTTTAGGAGTGAATCGATGTATTAAAATGCTTCTTGTCGAGGCATGGGAAGGAGCATGCGCCAGGTGGTGATGGTCACATGGACCGGTGCTAAAGATGGCCAAGGCACTGGACAGGAGGGAGCTGGCACTGGGTGACAAAAAGGTTTGGACCGTTTTTTTTCGGGAGAATGCACGTGGCCTGTCGAGAGCTTTGGAAGCCTCAAATTGTCATGGCTTCTGGTCCTTGGCACCGGGTCACTGCCCTTTTTGTCCCCTAGACTAGTGGGAAAACTCTCGTGGAGCGGTGGTATGGTCTTTAGGGTATGAACGTACCTTGACGTGTCTGGATTGCAATTTTCTCCAATTTCTTCAGTCCCTAAGTGATTTCCTACGAAAAAAATACTGAAAAAACATTAAAAGCATTTTTAAAAATCAAATAACATCCAATATGAACTAAATTAAACCTAAAAACAAATCCTAAAAATCAAAACAATGAAAAATAAAATCAAAAGTTAAAAAAAGTATGAGTTGCCTCCCGAAAAGCGCTTGTTTAAGGTCTTTAGCTCGAGCCCTAGGTTTTTTATAATGTGGCTGCCCCGATAAGGGTTTCGTCACATCCTTTACTTGCATTCCCAATGATTTAACAAATATCTCAATGGGTTTCAGAGTCTCTCACTCCGGTTGATTCCATGGAATTCGTATTACACCATGAAATCGTCCTGGAGGAAACCGAGAACGTGTTGCATAGTAGAATGGCTTCTTGATGATATTGATGAGCTTCATACTCCATTTAGACTCCTCCATAACAGCAGCTAATGGTTCCAAGACTCCAATTTCAGTTCGGAAGTTTTCTTCTTGCTTGTGAGCAAACCGAGCTTTTCAACTCGATTTTGTAACTTGGATTGTTGAGGTCATCATTCAAGGTATGTAATACACCAATGGTTTGGGTAAAAAGTGGTTGACCAGCCCTTGAACTATGATGGTTAGATGTTTTCGTTGCTGGTCTTGAGCTACATCTTCAAAGCTTATAAGAACAATTGTCTTCTCTATACGTTCTTCTTCATGTTCTTCAAGGTAAATGTGCAAACCATCAAGCTTTGCTCCTAAAGCACGAAGTTTATGAGGATTATGGTCCATATTATTCATAATCAGTATGATGAAGTGCTTGATATATCCTTGTAGAGTGTTGATCTCTTCGGTCTTTCTGGCTAAATCGCCAATTTCGCCTTCCTATTCTTCATAAGAAGGTCATTGTGAATCCTTTTGAGTTTCAAATCATGCTTAATAATTTCATTAGGATAAGTTTACTTAAGATTCTCCATGTGCTCTTTATGATGCACAAGTATTCTTCCTTTCGATGTCACAATCTGATTTCCTTCGGTTTGTTTGGTTTCTTTGGTTTGAAGATTTTCTTCAGAATGGGCTGAAGATCTTATCTTGATGGACTCTTCCACTGCAGTTAGAGAGTCTTCAAGGGTTTGGAGTTTAGATTTAAGGTCTCCAAGCTTTTCCTTTAGGTCAAAATACAAGGTATCGAGTTTCGTTTTGAAATTTTGTTCGCTTCTCTTTGATCTTAAAAGAGTTGTTGATGCAATTCTGCTTGAGAGATTCCTAGTCCCTTGATCTTCTGAAAGAGAGATCGAAACTTCTGATGTTTTTGTTGGTTTTTATGCGGTTTATGGATGAGAATAGATGAGGATGATTGATAGAAAGATAGAAGTGTAATAGATCTAGAGAATTAACTCTTTGTTGATCTAAAACAGAAAAGGCTCTTAGAGAATTAACTCTTTAGCGTTCAGTTTCTTCTGGGAATTACACACCAAAAGGTTGTGAATTGAGATATGACACACTCAAATTCACGAAAAAGATAGAGAGAAAAGTTCTCTTTTGATTAAAAACTTTGATGATCTAAAAAGTCTGCAGAATACAAAGTATAAATAGATCTAATTCTCCTAGGGCTTCTGCAAAAATAATAAACCAAAACTAAACCTAATCCTCGAAAATATTAAACCAAAATAAAACAAAACCAAGTCTAACATTAATCACTAAACCGAAAATATTAAAGATGCTGGTCCAATCTTGGTTTCCTTCTTCTCAATTGATGTCGAATTTAGTTTGATGAAAACCAATGCAGCAACTCGAATTTGAAGCTTCTTAGACTTGAATTTCGTGGCTCCCCCTTCAGCAAGTGATAAAGGATCCTTAACTTGGATTTTTAACTTCGTTTGGGCTGAAATAAACAAGTCTTCTTGGGCTCTTGATCCAAAACGTGATGCTGAGGTTTCTTGGATGTTTCGGAATCCTAAGACACTCATCTTGAAGGTAATATATGGTGGAACAATTTCCTTGCCATACATGGATGATTTGCTCTTGAATTCACACGAACATGCTTGACAGATGGGCTGAAAGTCTGTTGATTTTGAAAATTCATAACTAATTCTTCCTAGCGTTTTTCAAAGTGATTCCACTTCTCCTTGGTTTCTTGATGGCTTGAGAATCTAAAACATTTTGAATCATAGCCTGAAAGCTTTTGTTTTGGTCGAAATTCCCTTTGGAGTGAGTATATGTGTGATCTGCGACAGTTCTGATTTGCCAAGATTGTAAATTCAATAACTCTCTGCTCAGAGAAGATATGTTGATGACTTTAGTTCGTGATGAACCCCTGATGAGTTGAAAATCCATAGAAATTGAGTTTGCGCCTAAATTCCTCCTGGTTGATTCGATATGCCCCTTTGAATGCAGCTGGGTCCATTTTCCGAGTTGAGTTGGAAATGATTGCATCATTCCCTCTTCCTTTAAAAGGATTTGTCCTCAAATCCAAGCCTTCCAAAAGACCAAACTTGTTGATGACTTGGTTCCCTTGCACTCCTCTGAACCTCGGCATAAAGATATTCCCTCCGGGCTTGAACACATAGCATTGTGACCCTTTATCTTTCCAGAAATACTCGTTGGGACTTTGCTGAAAGCCAGCAGCTTCTGATGCAACCAATCTTGATCCAACACACCTAATGCTCATGGACGTGATGTTTCTTGATCCTTTTATGTCACTGCTGATCCATGTTGCATCAATTGTACCACCAAATCTTCAATTGTATACTTGAGAGACTCCTTAGGCACGTAATTATGAGCTTGTAATGACTCTGCATGTGGCTGGTACGGTGTGATAATGTGGTTTTGATGATGAACCACATCAGATGAAAATCGTGAAAACTCTTGGTTACCAAAGTTCCTTCGGTTCTCTAGAGATTGTGTCCATGCTTGCTTTTGTGAACGATGACGATGATGATTTTCCAGTAGCAAAGGACTTGGAAAACACTCTCCAATTGTAGGTTGACTGCTTGATCCAAGCAATCTATCATACCATTTGAAAAATAACTTCCACCTAATGAAACCATGATCAATTTCTTGAAAAGTACAACTCCGCTTCTATTAGACATGGGTATTGTTGATGCTCATGATGACTGTAGCTCATTGAAAACATGGGCCTTATTGTTTAGGAAGTTTAGATTCCTCATTGTATTTCCTGAAAACAAGAGACACAAAAAGGAAAAAGTGAATAGAAAAAGAAAATTCAGAAAAAAGGAAATCCTAAACTAAAAGGAAAAGCAAAGAACAGAAAAAAATTCCTAGACTAATCCTAAATCAAAATCTTTAGGCAATAACAAGTCCCCGACAACTGCGCCAGGAAGCTTTGTGTGTGTCAAATTTCACACAAAAAACGACTCCACAACTGCAAGTGCACAACGTAGTTGTAGTACTTTCGGTATTGATCCAACAAGGACGAGTAGCGCATTAAGGATCTATGGACATTCAAATTAACTAAGAAGAAACAAGGAAGGTTTGTTTTTTGGTTTTAAATAAAACAAAGAAGCCAATAAGAAAGTAAAACTAAGGAAAAGATCAATGAGTGATAAACGTTAGACAAATAGGAAATCCTAGAGAACGTAAACAAGCATACAAAGGTTCTATTTTCTGGAATTGTTTAGCTTAGGTATAGAACACAATACAATTATAAATCCTCTCAAATTTCGAGGTTTGGGACTCTATACTAATGAACAACAAAGGAGAAACGTCTTTTGATCGGCTTTGTAGAAGATAAGTATGCATTAACTATGTGTGTATGATTGATTGTTCACAAATCTAGATCGATCCACTTTCGTTGCCTAAATAAAATTACTCACCAAATACTCATTCCATAAGTAAAAAAAGATTTTGGAATGCAAACTACTTTAGATCTACTGACAAACAGGCCTAGAGAGTAAATAACAATGAATACGAGCAAAGGTGATAACATTAATGATAGATTTGAATCCCTAAACAAGCAAGATCATGACCTCATGATTACCTACTGTCAAATTAACAAACTACTTTTCATTAAACATGTTACACACACATCAATAAAGAATAAAAAGCATTAAATCAATCCAAGATAGAGAAGAACGAGAAAACCAATTTAATGATGAATTGATGAAGAAACAATGAAGTCTTGGATGGGAAGGGAGTGACCCCAAATGGCTCGTCCATGCCCCTTTAGGAATATAATATAATCTAAAATAATGCAACTCTACGAAATCTAAAGGCTAAAACAAGTATATATAGTGTTTGTCTAATATAGGTCAATTAGTTTAAAATCGAGTCTTTAGTGCCTTTCAATTTGGGCTTCTTGTAGTATGGATTTCACTTGAATTCGTGGGCTTGGAAAAGCTTGTAAGACATCCATTTTTTGTCTTGTTAAAGTCTTGGTTGAAACCAAAATCGTTGTCCTTTAGTTATAGCCTTCCTACACATCATTCATTTGGGAGCCAAAATATTTTGTATAACTCTTGATCCTCAACCTTGAATCATGTCAAAAAAAACTTCCATATGAAGATAACTCAATTCTATAGCTTCTGTCAATTTTTTTAAAAATCTAACGGTGACTAGGCCTTCATCTTGGATGATCTTTTTGATGCTCGGAAACTATCTAGAAACTCTATTTTACTAGAATTAGTTCCAAATTGCTCTAGAATGCTTAGTTTGACTTGAAATGACTCAAACACTACAATTACAAGAAAACTACCTTTTCATGCATAAAGTTGCTTACTAAGAAAACGTACAAAAATCTATAGGTAAAGTGATAAAATATTGGTGTTATCAACGATTAAAAATGATTTTGCTTTAAATCGAAATTAACATTTGTGCAAAAGACAATATAATTTTTTTGATTTTAGGAAGATCCTTAACCAAATCATTCAAGTTAAATACTATATCAAAAATGCAAGGGAGGCGAAATTTCTTTCAACTTTTACCAAAATTTCTTTTCAATTTTTACCAAAATTTCTTTCAACATTAAGTGCACAAGTTGCTTAAGAAACATTAGTAATTTCAAGTTCTTACAAGTAACTTAATAATGATTCATGTTATGAATGAGATGCTTATCTAATTACCAGGACAAAATTCATATGAAAGATTCCAAAGATCATTTCTAAATTTAGACAATTAGGCACTTAATGTAATTTGTCCAAATTCATTGATAATGAACTAAATTGAAAGGCACTAAAGGCTCGATCAAAAAAGGCATAAATTAGCAATAAGTTAACCAAACATCAAACAAATATAACAATACATGGTAAATTAGATATGGAGCAAGAAGCCACAAGAAACTGCCAAGGGAAGTAGGCATCGAACCAGAGGTCGATGCTGGATCACCTTGGGTCGATGCTGCATCACCTTGGCAGCTTGCTGCCCAACTTAATGCAGCATCGACCCAGCGGTCGATGCCAGGTGACCTTGGGTCGATGTTGTGTAGCATTGGCGTGGAAAAATAACCTTTTTAGGGCTTCCTCTCTCATTTTTCTTAGTACAAATAGCCTCTTATGTACCAAGAATAAAGATACATTTTCTTTTAGCTTAAGAACACTTCTCTTTTCTTTTATTTTGAGATCTAAAGACCTTGTAATAACTCTTTATTTTGTTTGAGTAATTTGGATCTTATCTTTCTCTAGATTAAAACCATGGGAGCTCAAAGATCCATTTCTTGTCTTTCGATTTCCATTACTTTTAGTGAGTAGATCCATCTTGGATCTTGAGATATGGTAGGCTAGGGT